>JAHLJT010009858.1:2368705-2428023 GCA_031308135.1 Acheta domesticus
ACTTCTGTTGCAGGTATCCCCAGTGGACTTCCATGATGAGACATCGCTTCTGCAAGGTGGGGAAAAAATAATTCCCACAAAATACAAAGCACCACCCCAAGAAGGAAAAACACAAAGACTGAACAAGAATCACTTCTCAGGCGCGCAAGAAGGCTGATGTCACATGTGCCTTCTGGCCTGGACAAAAAAAAATGTTGATAGATCCTCCAAACTTCGACCACCTACCCCGACTCTTGAGGCTCGCTCTGAGCGATCTATAAGCCTGGCCAGCAGTGGTCAGGATGAGTCTGCCTCGGAAGAAACTTCAGCCGGGGTGGACACTCGCTCCTTCGGACGGCAGAGGCGGAAAAAAGAAAAGAAGAAAAACTTCCTAACTTCTTAAACAACGGGCTCTCTATCATGGAATCTGAAACGGATTTTCCCTCCGACGGGACGAACTAACCCAACTACCATGGCTCTAATGTCATGGAACGTAAATGGTTTTTCTCCTCGCGACGGAACGACCTTAAACTCTTGTTGTCCGGTCCCAATCCTCTGGTGATTTGTCTTCAAGAGACTCACCGTACACACTTCGTCCTGTATCTTTTCGGGGATTGTCTTGCGTACAGGTTTGATGTGGATGATGGTCTCCGCGCTCATGCGAGGTTGCTTCCACTGGTGCATGATTCGCTGCTATTCTACAGAGGTACCTCATCAAACTGACTTTCAAAACAGTATGTGTGCAGGTGCACCTCCCATCCCACACTTAGTGTGTGCAAATCTATATCCTCCCAGGTCTACTATATCAGCAGACGAACTCTTAGGGTTGATAAATCAACTGCCTTCTCCATTTATGATAGTCGGCGATGTGAATGCCCACAGTCCTCTCTGGGCTCTTCCCGCACGTGTCCGAGAGGCAGGATCTTTTAATCAGTAATAGACACAGCGGAATTTGTTATTCTGAACTCTGGTGAATCAACTCATTTTGCCGTCGCCACAAACTCGAGCACGTGTATCGATTTAGTTCTTTGCAGCCTTCTCTTTCAACCGACCTGCAATGGTCCATCCTAGACGACCTATACGGTAGCGACCACTATCCCATTATCGTCCACATTGATAGACTTGCGCGTGGTTTGGCGCGCCCCCTCAATGGTGTGTCCTTCGTGCCGACTGCCGACATTCCAAGCGAATGTGAATCTATCAGAGGGTGATTTTGTTAGTGTGGAGGATACGGCAGCTCATTTTAACACTCCAATATTGCAAGCTGCGGGCACTGCAATCCCCAAGTCGACCGGTAATTCGCGACACCCTTCGTCCCGTGGTGGAACTTGGATTGCTCAAGGGCTGTCGGGCACGGAAGAAAGCGTTGGCTCGACTTGAAACTTTATCAAACAGTGGATAACCTTATTGAGTATAAGAGGTGCAGAGCTAAGGCGAGGAGAACCATATTAGAAAGCAAGAATGCGCTCATGGAAGGCATACGTGACCTCCTTGAATTGCCACACGCACCAGTCTAGTATGGAGGAAGGTGCGTCTAATTAAAGGTATCCTTCCTCATACTCAGTGCCAGGTCTAGAAAAAATGGTCAGATAATCACAGATCGAGACGCCGTTGTAGAGGAACTTGCCACTCACTAGAGATGTCGAGTTCGGCAAACTACTCTCCAAGCTTCCTTTCGTTTAAAGAAAGAATGGAAAATCACGCTTTGGATTTTCGAGCAGAGCACATGAGGATTATAATACCCCTTTCTCTATGTATGAAATGCGTTCTGCTCTGAAGCTTGCCAAAGAACCACCCCAGGTCCAGATGAAATCCATAACATAATGTTGCAACATCTTCCCGAAGCGGCCATGGAATTCTTCTTCGGCTCTATAACCGTATCTGGGAAGAGCATACTATTCCTACCATGTGGCGAGAAGCTATCATCGTCCCAGTTCCCAAAGTAGGGAAAGATCGATCACTGCCATCAAGTTATCGACCTATTTCCCTCACAAGTTGTGTATGCAAGTGGCTGGAACGCATGGTGAATCAGCGTCTAGCCTGGACTTGGAGCATAAAAAATCTGTTGACGCCAATCCAAAGGGGGTTTAGACGAAACGGTCTACCTTGGACCACCTCGTTTCGCTGGCAACAGCTCTATCTCTACATCGTTCGTCTTGAAACAACATCTAGTGGCTATATTATTTGATATAGAAAAGGCCTACGACACCACCTGGAGGTACGGCATTCTGCAAACCCAGCACTCTGGGGATTTAGGGGGAAGCTTCCGCTATTCCTCCAAAACTTCCTTTTGAATAGATCCTTCCGTGTTCGTGTGGGTGATAGACTTTCTCGTAGTCACCCCTTGAAAATGGTATCCCTCAAGGATCAGTCTGAGTGTCACTCTGTTTTGCCATCGCCATCAATGGTATAGCGTCGACCGTACGAGAACCTGTTAAGTCATCGTTATTTGTGGATGATTGAGCCATCTTCTGTTCCTCCAGCAGCATTAGTGTGATCCAGAGACAACTCCAAATGGTGCTCAACAAACTCTACGAATGGAGACGTCAACAGGCTTTAAATCTCTCTACTAAATGTATCGGTTTGCATTTCTGTAGGATATACCATTTGCATAGTAATCCAGTCCTTCAGTTGGGAGGAAACCCGCTTCCATTTGCAGAATCTGCCAGGTTCCTGGGGCTTACATTTGACAAGTCTTTCACCTGGCGCGCTCACATCCGTGGACTACAAACCAGATGTTCTCTCCCCTTAATCATATCTCCGAATGCTGAATGGTACATCATGGGGTGCCGACCGCACTACCCTATTGCGGCTGTATAGATCACTCATCCGCTCAGTTTTGGACTACGGTAGTGAAGTGTATGGCTCAGCAGCTCCCTCCACTCTGCGACCCATCAATAGTATACACTACGCGGGTATCCGTCTAGCAACAGGCGCATTCCGCACCAGCCGAATTGAGTGCTTCTAGCAGAGGCTGGCGAGCCTTCCTTAAAACGAAGGCGGGGTATTTTATTAGCATCTTACGGAGCTAAAGTATCAGGACTCTCTAACCATCCTTGCCGCCAAATAATTATCCATCCTGAATATGAAACATCATATATTCTTCGAACATCGCTGCCTCAGCCTCCAGGTATTCGATTGCAAAATCTTCTGCGGGACCTTAACGTTTCATCTTCGACACCCGTGAAACCCCCAAGTCACCCCATTCCTCCATGGAAACTTCTCCGCCCGAATATTGACCTCAGACTATCCAACCTGCCTAAACAAACGACTAGTCCTCTTGCTTACCAGAAACATTTTCAGAAATGAGGGCAGCCTATTCAGATCATGTATTCCTATAAACAGACGGCTCATCGTGCAATGACGCGGTGGCCTGTAGTTTTACTGTATCAGGGTCACAAAATCTATCGGCTACATTCTCAGTGCAGTACCTTCACTGCTGAAATGTATGCAATTCTTGAAGCCCTAAAATACATTGAGTCAACGACCGACCTTACGGTAAGTGTTCTCTGTTCCGATTCTCTTAGCTCGTTACAAGCTCTCTCCCGTTCTTCCTCAGACTACCTGACGGAATCTATTCAAAACATCATTCATCGCCTTCTGTCTCGCCACTACGATCTAATACTGAGTTGGGTCCCAGCCCATGTGGGAATCATAGGGAACGAGTTGGCTGAGCAGGCGGCAAAATGGGCAACGGAGAATAGTCATGTTGACATTGCTTTCGTACCATCCTCCGATGTTAAAGCTTCTTTAAAACGATTCATCTTTAGAGCATGGCAAACAGAGTGGCACAATACCACCTTTAAACTAAGCGTAATAAAGGACTCTGTTAGTCCCTGGCGCTCCTCATCCCGACCTCTAGGCGCGAGGAAGTTATTTTAACCCGTCTGCGTATCGGACATCACTTCTCCCACAGTTTTCTCATTCGAGGAGAATCTCCTCCTACCTGTGACTCATGCAGGACGGCTCTCTCTGTGGAACCACGTCCTCCTGCATTGTTTGAGATTTGATGGCAGCCGACGTAGACATGCTCTGGGCAAATCTCTGCGAGAGGTGCTCGGAGATGACGATTCCGCGCTCTCAAAGCTCTTTTGTTTTTTGAGAGAAAGCGGAATATACTATTTTATATGACATAGGGCCATCTTTTACTTGCCCCAAATTTTTCGGTTTTTAAATTTGTTTCTGTATGCTAAAATATTTTATGTTTAATTGAAGTCTTCTTGTTTAGGTATACATATGCTTATAAATTAGTAGAAAAGTGCACCAACACTTTTATTAGAACTTTAATATATTGTTTTAGAACACTTGACATGGGCGCCAATGACCCTAGTAGTTGAAGCGCCCTTTAAACCTAATCAAACAAACAAAAACAAAACCAGTCCCATCACTAGAAAATCTTCAGGCTCGTTTCCGTTCACCCCAGAGTTAGATTTAATCCTTACTGCCTATCCAATTTGCGAAACATCATTATTCCTTTAATTCACTTTCGCAATTCTTCACTTCAGCAATCTCGCTGTAATTCACAACTTCGGCGTGCACTCCCACGCCAGTACAATTCTGGGCAAAATGCCTTCTCCAACACGTCTTCTGGCATACTCTCCCCGTCTCGACTTCCCTGTCTACCGCTCGATCTCTTCGACTTTCTTTCCCGCGTCCAGGCACCATCTCCTTAGTAGATAAACATCGCTTATCGTAGCTCGTGGTCAAAGATAAATTCTCTGTCGGTTGCAAATGTTGCAAATGGTTGCAAATGGATGGGTGCGACATTGACAGGTTGTGTTTCAGTGAGCACTTTCCCGGGACACGAAAGTAAACACTTGTAGTAGATACTTATTGAAGTAACCAAATTCATACACCAATATTGTATGAAACTACAACTTCAGAAGCACAACTCTCAATCACCAATTTATTTTAATCGAACCATAGGCGCATGGTTTTGAACACGATCTGGTGCGATAGTCGCCCACGGTTGCTCGTAAATGGATGGGGCGTTACAATATATTGCACGAGATATAGCGCATTAGATGGTGAACACTACACGCAATGTCATCTTCTGCTAGTCCAAATGGATGCGAAGGCGTATTGCCAACCAGCAAAAAGACTGTTGAAAAAAAAATTTGACGGCATAGCATTCATGAAAAAGCGTTGTAGGAAAATATCACTAAGCATCCAAGCACGTTTTTGTGAGCAATAAACAAAAGGCAGGACCATCGTTTAAATTGTTTTTAAATGTGTGTGGGGGTTTAGACTTCCCTATTATTAGGAGAGGAATTTGTGTTTCTGACGCATTAATAGAAGCCAATAATGGTGAGGCGATCTTTGCCTATTTTATACCCTTTCGGTGAATAACTACTTTGAGACTAGCTATTTGACATCTTGTTAAATAAACCGGATTAATGTACAATGTAACCTTGATCTACAGTCAGTTCTTCCTTTTTAGTAACGTCTTATGTTCTTTTCCTTTTTGTCGCTTCAACATCGTCTGACGGCCTTTTTCAAGTGATTGTGCGTTGACGCACTCTACGTTTTTTTTTCAACCGGTCGATCCACCTTTGCTAGCTGTAAAACTCGGAACACTATGGTGTAGTGAAACGCACCTGGGAGAAACACGTCGATGAAGCTGGTGAGTTTGCATGGGCCAAGTTTATTAGGACGCCAAGGGCGATACAAACCTTCAGCCGCTCACTTTTGAGAATCTGGGGGATCACGTCTCTGGAACGGAGAGATATGAAAGAATTTTCAGTATTCTACATTCAAGGACACTATGACAATTCACGCAACTTGTTCAAAGTGACGAGTGCAAATGTAACGAATTTGATCTGAGCGAAAAAGAAATACAGTAAGTAGTAAATGTAGTAGAATACACTCGACTGTAAACTCCCTCTTTCCGGACGAATATTACTGTGTGAACGGACAGTGCTAATGACATAGTTCGCCTGGTATATTGCATTGACCAGTTTTTACTTCGCCTCCCCAATTGCACGCATTCTGGATCCTGGCGGACGCTGGCGTGTACGTGGGAGTTGGCTCTTCGATGCTGCATCGATGACACTCGCTCGTCCGGGATAGCAGGATTCCTCGCGCTCGCCAGAAGATGCATGCGGCCGGCGGTCACAGCACATGCCCAGTCGAATGTCACGTTTCTGTTGGTCTTTTGAATTCATGAAGCTAGTTAACAACTATCAGCCAGTGAATTTGACACTCGGTAAGGGCTCCCGTCCTCTGCTTTCTGCAGAAGCGTGGGTGTCAGGTCACGCTGACTCCATGGAGCGGGCGCGGGAGGCACGGAGTGCAATGGACAGCGTAGGCTGGAACAAAAGGCGCCAGGGAAATGCTTTCGCTGTGTTGGCAGAGGTCATTCCAACACCATTTGATGGCTGAACACTCTGCTCTTGGATTACTCCCCAGAGACAGCTCCGAAATTTTTCTTTAAATTACGTAAGAAGCGAAAATGTGTGCGCAACAGCGCGCCAACGGGTGTTAAACGATTTACCCTTATGAATTCTTATCAGTACTTCCATCCATTGGCTGATTTTAAGGACAGGGTTCGGCTCACTAAAACAACGGCGCACAGTTCACTTGCGAATGGTTCACTCGCGCGGACACGAGAACGGATCACTCAGGGAGCGGGAAGATGCCTTTGTGCTTGCATTGTGGCATTGTGCGGTGTGTGCGAATGTGTAATGGAGAATTACAATGGTTTATTTTTCGCGGATTTGCGTAAAACAGTTAAGGTGAGTATTTGCATAAAATGCGTTGGTAATTATGCGTTGGACAGACTCAAGGATGTTTTATGTTAACGCGAGGGCCGAAGCCCGAGCCTCGTCCTCAACTTGGACACGGGTAGCGAAGCGTCACGATCCACACGAAAGTGCGTGGCCATGTGCACGGTGTAAGATATAGGTGTGTCAACTAACAGCCTTTTGGACAAAACTTTTTAAGCCAGTTTGAGGCTAGTTCCTCACTTATCCGTACGGTGCGCACGATCGAGTTGGGCATTTCATGATGGCGTCTCGCGATTAGTGGCTTTCACCAGAGGTTACAAAGCTATAAATGGATCACCATCTTCTCCCAAAAATGCCCAAGTCGTTTGCAGCGCTTACATAGCGAGAACTGTGAGAACTAGCCTCACATTAGCTTCAGTTTTAGACCGGGAGTGAGCCCACATATATCTCTTACACCGTGCCATGTGGCCGGGCACACTGTGGGCGGCGCCGCGAGTGACTCGTTCGGAACCGAATCGTGCGCGTCAATAAGAGCCGAACCTGTCCTTGAAAATTACACATCCATTTTCATGGACACAACATTTCATTTTCCGTTCTTCGCAATCGCGAACAAACGCGCGAACTCTGTTGTCATGGTCGATTCCACGAGCGGGATTCCGTGGCACGAGTGCTACGACAAAATCGCCCCTCCATGCAGTTCATCATCCGCCACCTGAGACAACGCCATCCCTATTGTAAAACGGCGGTGTTACTACTACTCATAATAGTTCCCTTTCCCAACGCTAGTTGCGCAGAGAAGCTCATGGCATGCTACGGTGCCACGACGCGTGCAGTCACCAGTATAAGACCTAGACACCACTGCGCTAACTAATCAAACAAACTATACCATACCTCGACGGTGATACTAAGACAACACGCTATCTAGTTTGCAGGGCAACTGGAAAGTTGTATTATGTATTTGTTTTCACGTAAGATACGACCCTATAAAAGTACACATGGCAGAGTTTCGTCACTGTAAACCACGTCAAAATGCGGAACGAAATGAAACGCGAAAGTGCATTTAGGATACCGACGCGGCGTGTTAAATGTACGTATGGTTTTCAGAAATACATGAAGTCATTTCACTTGTGTGGTTTATGGCTCGTAAATCGCAACAGGCATATTGTAAGATAATATAATTTATAATTTACATATGAAATTATAATGTTTATTATAATAAAATTAGAATTCATTAATAAATGAATTATTAATGAATTTTATTTTATAATTAAGTAACATGCATGCTATAATCAGATGATTTATGCATTAAAAATGAAATGGAATGAAAGACAAAATTGTTTTAATTTTCAACAATAAACAATATCGTGAAATAAAACAGTGCTTTACTGAATGAGAAATATTGGTACCATAAAGATTTTATACATATAACATCCACATAATCACGATCAAAATAATGAACATATCCATTCTATGAAAATGACAAATGTTCGAAATGTTGTGAAATTTGAATTAATCAGATACATAATTTGCTATAATTTGGAGATTAAGTAAAGAATAAACTTACGCACCATGAGTGGTCAGTTTTAAATGACAAATTGCAAGAAACGGTCATCAACATTTTGAAATCCGATGAACTACAGCGTATTATATTCACATTAATTATTGATTTTTTTCAACAATTTTAGAGCTTAATGCCGCTCAGCTTTAACGTTACAAAAACATCCCGGCATTTACCTCAAGCGATCGAGGAAAACAAAGGAATAAGTATACTACAATATATACAAAATAAATTCAATAAAAGTTTCATTAATCAGTTAGAATTTTAAAAATTATCATAGTAATTCCACGAGTGGTTTGGAAATGTACTAAGACTATTTCAGGAATGAAATTTCATAAATATAATGTACTATTAATAATTAACATTTTTATTCAAATATTTTTACATTGGACAGAAATATATTGAAACGAATTGTTTTCATACAAAAATGATAATCCGTTTCTGAGAATGCAAACAATTTGAATTGCGCGGTAGCGTCGGGCGCGCCGACTGAGTCGGGCGTCGGGTCGAGTCAGAGAGGAGAACCGAAGCGCGAGGGAACCACGAGACAGATCGAGAGTGAAGTGATGGCTGGGTAATGGAAAGGACTGTTACGGGAGGTGTGGAAGAAAAAGGGCGAATACGGTGAAATCCCGGGCTCATCGAGAATGGAAGGCGTCGGGAAGGACAATGCGATGAAAAAATGGTGTGCAGCGAGCTAAAACGGTTGTATTGGTGAATGAAGATAAGTCACGTGGGCGAATGCGGAGCAGTGGCGGCACGTGGATTTCCGTGCGGCAGTTGACTGTTAATGTTTGGTGAATGTGTCTTAGTGATCAGGTGGGAACAAAGAACTAATCGGAGTGAGGGAAAATTCATCATTGAACTGTGCTAGAAGTGGTAAAATCTGCGTTGACATGGCAAAGCATGTTGGCGGACGCAAGGAGAAACATAGTGTGAACCTAACTGGGCAGCATTAAATATCCAACTGTGAGGCGCAGACGAAAAGATTTATTACGGACAGTGAATTGAGAAACGTTGGCGGGCGACGCGTGAGAGTCCGTTATAACGGCGGTGTACGGCGAGATCGCGGCAGCAAGTGTTGTGCTGGGAACGGCCGCGAGCGCGAAGGCGGGCAGCGGAGCACATGGAACGAGCGGTCCCTCCCCCACTTCGGCGTGCAGCAAACCGACGAGTCCCGAGCACCACCGGCGCTGCGCTAGGCAGCGCCTCGTCGGCTGATTGCGGTCGCAGAGTGGCGTGCCCTGGTCCGGGAGCGGTGTCGGTGCGGGTAAGAACAGACCTGAGAACATTGGGAGGGGGTGAATGGGTAACAGGAAGCAGTGATCTGTAGTAGAGGCCCCACAGTTGTTAAAATTATAAGAAATGAATGGAATTCCAGGACAATAAAGAGTCAATAAATAAGAGGTTGTTTAGAATAGGAAAATGATAAAGCAGATGTTTGTGAGGAATAAAAACCACCAATTTTTGTAATTAGTCGATCAATAAAAAGTCATATTTAGTCGATTACCCACATGTTTCCATTGATGAGAATAATAGAAATCCAGAGCCCATTCCCGAAAAAAGAATCCCTGTCCCTTTAACAAATAATTATTGTGAAGGGTTCAAATTCACGACTCGTTTCAATATATATGTGTATATATAAGGACAATTATAAACAACAAAATAAACATCAGACTAAGAGCGAAATTACTTGAAAACACAGTTATTGAATACACAATCTTTAAAGTTTAAATCGAACGAAACTTGTTTTGTTCGCTAATTTTAAGGAAGATTTGAATTTGAAGCGCTACTATGTCTTAATTTATTAATAATTGAAGAATGGCGTTCCTCATTCATTGAGGATGTCTTGAGTGACGATGTATTGGAGTGTCCTGTAATTTTTCTTATTTCTTGCTCTTGTATGCCAACTTGGAGCATTTCAGAATCAGTATCAGCATTTCAGTTGAACGACAAGAGTGATTAGTAATTTTCTGTTTTTTGTGTCAAATCCAACTTAAGCAGCGTACATTTTCGTCCACGTAGACAACTGATTTTCCCCAACAGGCAGTTCGTGTACCAAGTGCCTGACTTTTGGTAGGAAGGGTTAGGTGTGACAAAAATGGATCAGTTTTTAATGTTACCTGTGCGTTTTCTGCCAAAAGATAATCCTACCGCACATCTATAAGGCGACTCTTCACTTGGTGTCAACCATTTCGTGTCTGTAAGCTTTCTATCGCCTCCTTGACATGTCTTGGAAAATAGGGGATTATAGGCTATTCTACCGGTTTCTTTACCATCATGACCTAATTCCGTTTGACATGAAATTCCATATCTGTAGAGGGTTAATATTTCTATGAATTCTTTGAAAAATTTCTCTGTATCATTTTCGCAGTCACGTTCCAATCGTTTTAACGGAATATTCTTTATATTCTTCACCATTAACTTTCTCATATTCATGCTCCAATCTTTTAAGATATTTGATATTCCTGATTTGATTACTTGCGGTTAATTTATATTTCCTTTTCTCACAAAATTCTCATCAAATGATTCCAAATATATTTCCTGTGTATGAGGTGTCATTTGGTTTGGATTTACAAATAATCTCCTCAATTTCGTCATTCGACGTCGAACCATACCTTTGCCTGCAACATTTTGCGCTCAAACAATTCAAACAAAAGATACACACCCGGCCATGGAATAAAAATTATAGCAAAATTACATAACCTTATCTGTAGACAAACGAGGCGCAAAATGTATCACCTCCTAGGAGGCAATAATCAATGACAGATAAGTAAGCATGGTAAAAGTCGTCTCTAATTGGCTGGTAGGGTCCGAGTTCTTGAACGCTATTGGTTGAAAATTTCATGAGTGGAATAGTCATTGAAAAGCAGTCACAGATTTGTCTGAACTTAGGAATTAATGAACTACCTGAAAATTTTACATATATGATAGCATAACCATCCTTCCAATCATGATGACGACCGAGGGTCGATTCGAGCATGCATACAGAAACATATTTCAAAGTAATGGATGCGTTTTTTGACTTTTACAACAGTACATAAAACATATCGTATGCTTACAAGAAAAACTCGCTTGTTACTCAAAACTTGCTTTGGGGATATTTGTGTTTGTTTTGTGTGTTTGAATTTTTTCTGAGGCCTTCAAACATTGTTGTTTTTTTATCACATCAACATAAGCGTGAATTCTTTGTTAATCGTAGTATTGGTCAAATTTGTATTTCTTAAGTAATTTGCGTACAGTAACATTCAATTTTAAAATGGAGTGTGAAAGCTTACCTGTGTTTTTCGAGCCACGTTTAGTAGTGTCACATAGTTTCAAACAGATATTTTTGTACACAAAAGTCTGCTGTGAAAAATTCACTGCACGAACTTTTCTCACTTTGAATCTTCATTGTAAATGTTATCTGCAGTAAGCTCAGGTGGTATGCTCTTTATTTCATCTGACGGTGGCAGGTTTCTGTACCCAACGTGAAATTCCTCTGGTTTAACGCCGTGGTACACAACTAAAGCAGGTCATGCTTATTCAACAGAGTGATTTGTAGATTATTAAGTTCATATTGGGCAATGAACCTCTTACCAGGCTACTGAGCCATGCCACGTCAAATCGCACAAGAGTTGACATGATTTTTTTTTAAATGTACGATATTTATTTCCTACATCTGGACATCAAAAAAAGAGACAATGTATTTTTTATTTGCCTGAAAATTGATATTTGTGTAGTTATGGCTGTATTAAATTTTAGAATTTACAGGTACTCACAAAATAAGATCAATTATCTCTCCGAATGTATTAAATATAAAACTTCCTGGTGTGTGTCATTAATACTTTGAAGTATGTATTTTTATCCTCTGTAAATAATGTTTTCAAAAATATTTTTTTTCATTTTAAAAAAATGTATTTTTTTCGAAAAACAGTAAATTTCTATATAAATCGATGAGATAAAATTTGAAAAAAATATAGGCGTGTTCCTAGTTCAATTTCTATGAAATACATTAAGAAAAAAAAGTGGGCACTTCACACACACAGTTCTGAAAAAAATCAGTTGTAAGTATGAGGGCGCCCTCTGCCTCTAACCATGCACTAACGAATTGTGTTCGGTCAGTCTTTGATGCAAGAGCTGAAGAACTAAAAAAAGAATGACCGTCTGCCTGATTAGGGTTTCAGAGTTATTAGTACTTTAGATGTTCACTTGCCCCAAAATGTATGACATTGTGTCGTACATATGTTTTTGTGGGTAACATCGTGGGTGACTTGAGGTTATCTATGTCTTATGGGTGAGAGCGAAACGAATTGAAATTACGAGCCATTCCCATCAAATCGCACAAGAATTTACACGACTATTTTTTAAATGTATGCAATTTTTAATAAATAAATAAATGACATGGATATATGGCATTCATTCTGGACATAGAAAAAAGAGGCACGTGATTTTTTATTACCGTTAATTGATTATTTTGTATTATTGATTATTCCTATATTAAATTTGAATTTACGCGTACTTTGCAAAATATGATTGACTGATGCTTTGAATATACTTAACATAAAAATTCCTGTTTTGTTTCGTTTAATATTTTGATATGTGTATTTTATCCTCTGTAAATATTTTCTCATAAAATAAATATTTCATTAAAAAAATGGAACTTTTTTTAAAAAATTAGTATTTCTATATGAACTCTCTCAGGTAAAAATTTTTTTACAAAAAATATAGGCGTATTCTTGTTCAATTTTCTACAAACCACAAGAAAAAAGTGAGACTGTAAACACGTGCAAGATAAACAAATCTATTGTAAGTATGCGGGTGCGTGGTTCCTGCCCCTGCACTGACGAATTGTTCGATCAGTCTTTGATGCAAGTGCCGACGAAAAATAAAGAGAATGGCCGTCTGCCTTATTAGGGTTTCAAGAACCAATAGTAACTCACATGTTCACTCTTTCCCCAGAAGGGATGGGTGACAGGAAAACGAATTCTACTTACTGCTTTTCCTCGTGTCAGCAAAACTATTTTACTGCCATCCCTTTGTGTCCTAGGGATGGGGTGCCCTCCTGACCTTGCCGTGAAATACAATCAACCACTTGTCAAGGGACACGAGTAAAATTTTTTCTCAACATCAGTCACACTACGCACTTATGAAGACGAGATTGCTAGTGTTTGTTCTGGAATCGTGTGTACACTGTGCAAACATGAGTAGCGATCACCTTATAAAATACGACATGTTTCAATCAATTTAAATTTTCTGCCTCACGGTTTTTAGAAAAGAAACTCTCCAAGACGCGTAAACGACAATTTTCTGGGGAAATTACAGGGGTCATTAGTTTGCAAAGGGTCCCCCCGATAGATGGTAAAAAACCCCTCAACCAAATTACATATGAGTGGTTACACTAAATTCTAACATAAAAATAATATTTTTGAAAGGTTTCTTAGCCTCCGTCCCACCACCCACACCCTATACAGCCAAAAAACGTGTTTTTTTAATTTCAATTTTTTTGACAACGTAACACTATTTTATCAGACTGAAAAAAATATGATAAATAAGAACACAACTTGGACTATCAGAAAAAACATTTTTTAATATTTTCTCAGGCCCAAATTCGAACACAAAATATTTTCGAAACAAAATATCAAGAAATATTTTACTGTGTCTTAGAAGCCTGGAACAGGCTCAAATCTCTTAATGGTATCGTGCCCCGTGCTCTTACTCATGTGTAAAAGATTTGCGATCTCCCTGCAGGAGCGTCCCTTCGCGTGAAGGAAAACCACAAGCCTCTCTTCTGGAACGTCGAGTTCTTTCCCTTGCGCCCCATTGCACGAGGAGTTCCCAGGCGGAAATCTTCACAGCGTCTGACTACAGATGGAATGGCCTGGGTGAGGGATGATGCGCTGATCGCGCTATCTAGGAGAGTGGCGAGGGGGTAACAGAACATTTTCCATACTTGTTCGCATATTGTGACTTCGTCTTCTTGCATATTCACACATAAATCCGTGTTTATGAAACAAACGTATGTTCGTGCATCATAAACATTTTCTTGTATTATTCTGTTTCCTAATAATAAAGACACAGTTCCTATGCATTTCCTCACATGTAACTTTCGCCCCCGTGCGACAAATTACAGTCAAACAAGAAACGCCTTCAGTATTTGTGGCTGTCGAATATTAATGTGAGCCACTGTATCAATATCCCCCCCCCCTGAAAAAGATAGTTCCTTTTCTAAATAAAACTATCTGTCGGTACAGTAAACGATCCATGAACTTCCTTAATACCACTTTAAATTATTCTCGCTTAAGTAATATGTGGTGCAGATGCACTTTCTGCTGCCGCAAGGAATGCATTCCGAAATAACTGTTATTGCAAAATATGGTACACTGTTCTATCTCGAACATCGAAGTTGGACAAACGGCCCCCGACGACCCATTTCTCTAAGTTGAATGAACATTGTACCGTCGTTTTCCTTTTCCACTTGCAAGATGACAGCTTGTTTCTGTCCCAAATCTTGGAGTTACTTCGTGAAAGCACTTCATGAAGCAGTTGACAGCTACACAGGAAACGTTTTGTTTCTTTGCGTGTTTCGTCTGCATTGTAGTTAGATAGTACATGAATGAGTGACGGCCATTTCTTCAATTTAATAGCACGCCGAAGCCGAATTTTCTCTAATACCTGTTTTGTAGAGGGATTTAATTCAGTTCTCTTTTCAAGCGAATGATTGCAGTACTGAGTTTTTTACTTTCTTAGCGTTTTCCAATTCAAAGGAAGGACGAATTCCCAAGGTTACTTTACTGTACTGAATGTATAGGAATAGAAACAGTTAACTTCAGGGAAATTGTAGTAACTTTCAATATTTTTTCTTTGATATTTTATAATATACAACAAACATCCTGCACACAGGAAAGAAAAACTTTATTTATGCAAGAAGATCAATTTTTACCTTAGACCTTTTAAATAATTTAAAGCTTTGTTTTTTGCTTTTTTAATACAGAATCATTTTCTCCACAACTTAAATATTTAAGAACGTGCTTATTTTACTCGTTTAAATTAGAAATGCAAGTCTTTAATCTTTCAGTTGTATCTCCAAATGCTAAATATTTTTCCTTTATTAAAAAAATAATCAATGTTTAACTTCTTCATTTGATAATTGTATACATCTTTTAACTAAAAACATTAATTGTCTAGTTTTTGTAGATTTCAGATAAAAACACCCTACTAATTACCCACTTTTGTTGTTTTTTTTTTACTGAGGGACTTTCATCTTAAAATCATATTTTATGGGAAACAGTTATTTGTGGGAAACAGTTATTTTATGGGAAACAATTTATTGTTTAATAAACATAAACAATATGTAAATTAAATCATAAGTGCAACAGTTGCATTTATATTTTTTCTCCAAAAGATATATAATTCCTAAAATTATTTTTTCATTGAAAAATAATTTTTAATAGGGAAAATGTTGATATAATTAAGGAGAAAGCATAAATTAAATTAATACGCTTATAAAAAATATTCAAAATGCTCACCATGTACATGCTGACATGCCAGCGCACGGGCTGCGATAGAATGTTGCACATTTTCCAGCATTCCGCTGGCGTTAATACGGCTCTCAACTGCGTGCATTTGCGCGACGACCTCGTGGTGCAGTCGAGTTTGCACGTAGCCCCAAAAGAAAACATCCATGGGTGTTGGTGGGGCTATCGTGGCTGTATGTTTTCAATGGCGAATTTAAGTATATAGAGGAGAAATAAGATTTAAATTAATTTGTACGGTCGCCAGAGACTTTTTGTCACGCACGAGAAAACGCTTAGAACACGTACAACTGCCCAAGGAGAATCAAAGTACAAAAAATGAATTAATAAAGGCAGAGGGACCGGAAATGATACCTAATGGATGAGCGGGCCTAACACAAAACCCTAGGCTTTGAACCCTTCCTCAGATTGGCAGAGAATCCCAGTGGGGAAATCTACGATCAGGAACAAGGAAAACCTTGTGCGGGAAATAACTTGAAAATCAAGGATAGCATGATATTACACACCCAGACTCGATAAATATTCAACGTTTATTTTGCCAATTTATTTCAGCATCAAATACCTGAAAGAAAGGAAAGAAACAATTTACAAACAAGCTGAAAATAGGGAAATAATTCAAATTTATTCAGGAATGAAACATCTGTACAAACTTTGAATCTAAACAGAATTACTGGTCACTGAGATGAAATAAGCAATGTGACAGAGGCCCAATATGGAATACCTCTCAAAAAAGGCATAAGAAACAAATCAAGAATGGAATACTTACACAGTAATTACAATTTCATAGCGGAAAACAATTCAAAATATAATACCAAAAATCGTTTTGCAAACCCCAGAAAATTACAATAATGCATAAGCCTAAAAAATGAAACAATTTAAAATACACAAAAATTACAAAACGAACGACCTAAAAGAATTACAACACAATAACAGCGCTAGATTGCTACAATTCAAAGCTATTTAGAATCGACAGAGCTGAGTAACGAATCAACTTTGAACAGTAAAGGCAACAAACGAAGAACAGCCGGAATGAGGCAGCCTGCGAGTTGAGAATAAATTCTCGTACACCCGAAATTTAGAAAAGGGATCGACAATTAATATACAAAATATTGGAGGGAAAATGATAAACTTACTGGCTGAATAGTGCACAATTGTATACACAGACAGCGTGGTTTTGCGTGGGGACAACGCAGCAAATAGGCTTTGTCAGTCCCGACGCGCCGACTCAACCTCGCAAAAATGTCGCAAAGGCCACGGAGGTCAAAGCGAATTCCGCCAAGTGGACTACAGGATACGCCTTGTGCGTCCCTGCGCGAGTCTGCGGATCGCCAACAACATCTCACCTGTTTTGCGCCAGCCTCGACCAACGAAACGTCTACGACAGCAACTTGGACAGCTCAGCCGCAAAACAGCGAACGTGAGACGCTTTAAAACGCGCCCGAATGCAAAACTCTCACGCTTGTGCACAGCACTCACATACCACTGATCTCATTAATTAAACACATCTACGTTACCACTCCATTAGTGACGACGAAAAGGGTCGTAACAGGATTGATTACATATCAATCCTGAGAACACGCACAGCGGTGCGACAAAAAGAACGAGGCTCTGCCCCGGCAACTACCCCATTACCGGCCACACTATCTTAAGAGGGCCTCATAAGCGCGAGACAGCGCTTTAAATAGGAGAAAAACGTCACAGGAGCGTCATATGACGCGTCACTCAGCTAAATCGATTATTTTTCACCGAACAAACAAGTAATAACAAAGAACAAACAAACGTGCTTTGAACCAGAACATTGGAAGCTATACTGGGTACGAGAGCGCGAAAAGGGTGATAATGCGATCTAGTGGCGAGCGGTAGAACTACCGCATTTCATGAAGTTAAATGGCAGAAATTGAAAACTTAATAACTTTTTCAATTTTGCAGTTAGAAAGCTGAACTTGGACTCATTTTAATCCTTAAAACACCTAAATTTAAGAACTTTTTACTAGAAGCCGTCACCTTTTCTGGTTCTCTTATAAAACACATATAACGATGTTGCAAAATATTAAATAACTTTCATTCTAGTTTAATTATTACAAAAATGTTAGCCCCCTATCTGAAAATTTAACCATGTCCAGATATAGGCAAAACTGAATATTATCATAGCCCAAAGATTAAATTTGGTTGGTTGGTTTTTCTGAAAGTGACCAGAATACATGAAAATCTTAAATTATTTGTGGACACGTAAACTCAAATTCCACAACTATAAACTCAAACTAATTTACATCAAAATATAGCTTCTCAGATGTCTTGAGATGTCTTCTTGATAAAGGAAGCACAGTTAATCACACGTGGAATTTGACAGTGGCGGCCAGGAGATGGGACCTCCACGGCTTTCCTCAGAAACCGGGCTTCCAGGAAACCGCAGTCGTCCAGGTGCACTCGAACGTCTTGAATGCAGTGAGATTGCGCACCATCGTGTTGAAACCACATGCTATTGCAGAGGCCCAAGGATACGTTCTCAAGATGGTCGGGGAGAACAATTTCTAGAAACCTCAGGTACACCTGCCCATTCAGGCGACACGGAAGGACATACGGACCGACTATTCTGCTACCCAGAATGCCCGCCCAAATGTTGATGCTCCATCGCACCTGACGCCCACGCGAACGCATGACCTGTGGATTCACCGCTCCCCACCAATGCTCATTGTTCTCGTGAACGCATCTTCTTGAATGAATGTGGATTCGTCAGTCCACAGCACGTGGGAACTGAAGTCATCTTCATTGGTCTGCTGGCTGAGAAGCAAAATGTCCGCCTTCGTTCGTCGCCACTTAGTAATGCTTGTACACTAGGGTGTCCCTTATTTTCCGACTTTCAAATATTTGACAGCTCACCCTCCAATTTTGTTCGAATGACCTTAAAACATGCCTATACCAACATTTTGTTGAGATCGGAGCATTGTAACCCGTGCCGACTTGAGCGCGAATTCTCATGACGGACATGTCCAGAGCTATCACACACTGCTGAGTCAGGCCCGAGCACAACAATACATGAATTTTAATCGATCGTGACACTCCTGTTTACAGGTCGCTAATGTAACATGTCATATATTAGTGTCATGTGCAGTGCCGAAGAACGCGTGTTTTTAATAGGAGATAGTATTAATCACTAAAATAAAACTCCGAATAACTGGACACAATTTATCATCAAATTTATTTAATTTATATAAATTTATAATTTATCAAAATAAATAAGAGCTTGATTTAATAACATATGGGAAGTAAAATGGACAGTTAGTGCAAGTGCTGAACTTGTGGTTCGTGAGTGCATGATATGTTGGGAGAAAGCAATAATTCCGATAGGAGCTAATCAGCATTGTTCGCAAAAGCGTATTAACTTGTACTATTCGGAGTGAAGAAAAATACAAAAAACGCAAAGAAGTGTGAAGATATTTTGAAGCATTGCGGAGAGTTGAGAAATAATTGGAACAATATATTGATATTGCACATCCGAATGCTTTACAAATGGTTATGTTGGAAGAAGACAAGATATTATTCCGGCAGAGAAAGCTTTGATGTAAAAGCTATCTTACAGGACTCGACGAACATCTCGCAAATAGAGAAGAAATTGCGAGACAAAGAACATTACAATAAGAAAAACATTACAAATTCTTTGTTGTGATACAACTGCATCAAACACTTGACGTTTTGAAGGAGTATGTCTTTCTTGAAGAACATTTGGAGAAAGCATCGTTCTTTCCGTGCCATCATCACATATACAAACTTATTTTACAATGTGTGTTTGAATGTAAAATACGTAATGTAGCAAGCAACCCTGACACCACTTTCTTAGCATTTTAAGAAAAGCTATAAAAGATTTAATGATATTCATTTGCAAAGGGACAAAGAAAATATGGGGAACGTTCTTTAATGAGTCCGAAATTAAAGAAATATTGGACTTTTATGAAAGTAACAAACTAAAGATACATCTTCCCGGGGTAATGCATGCAACTAGATTAATGGCAAGAGATATTTAATATTTAGAACGTTTCTGCTAAGATCAGAATCTAAACTATCTTGTGTAATTAAAAGTCCCTTAAATAATCTTTCTGTTGATTGTAACTGCTATGTCAAACCGTGGCTTTAGGAATGTGCAGTTGAAAAAGCTACTTATCAAATTTCTAAAACTCACATGAAGGTATAGATTCGAAAATTTCAAAAGCAACTTAAAAAATGTAGACAACGTATGAAGTATTTGTAAGAAACATTGTTATACCACTCTCTGATGATGAAGCAGATGTACAAATGGCAGGCATGCTGAGAATGCAGTTCATCAAGGGGATCAGCATTACGCTCGATCCGATTTTTACTCCCCAGGGATTTTAGCCCTGGGTATGAA
Organism: Acheta domesticus; assembly: GCA_031308135.1. Classification (NCBI taxonomy): domain Eukaryota; kingdom Metazoa; phylum Arthropoda; class Insecta; order Orthoptera; family Gryllidae; genus Acheta; species Acheta domesticus. Next base: position 2,388,866 of record JAHLJT010009858.1, read on the forward strand.
AGCTTAATGATGACGATGGTGGGGGCGAAAGGACACACATAAAGACATATACAAATACAACTCATGCCCGAGGCGGGACTCGAACCCGCGGCCCTTCGGTGCGAGATCGCCACGAGCTCTAGAGATCTCGGCCATGGGTCGGCCCGTTCTTTAATTATTTATTCGTTAATGTACAATGTATCTCCTATTCAATTTAATCTTCATCTCACTGGAAACCAAAGCCGACTCTGCGCCAACCAAAAGCAGGTATCTGTTCTCTTGCCTGAAGATGGATACTAGTTTTATTCAAAATTGTCCTTTGATCTGGAAAAGCAACTCTTCATATTTAGATTTTAAAAGGTGAATTATAAAGTTCAAAGCTGTAAATGGGTTCGCTGAAAGGCCTGTTGAATAATGCAAGATTTTCCTGGACTACTGAATGTAGATGGGGAGCGAAAACAATTTTTGTTGTTGTGCTGTTCAAAAACATGATTCATTGTACGCATATTGCAAGAAAAAACGCTGAAAAAAGTATGCACAAGAAAAGTTAAAACCATAGCACAGTCTAAAGAGTGAAAATGAATTAAATTGTAATATAAAATTATATATTAAAATGTATCAGTAGTTTTCCATTGACTTAGCCCAACAAAACCAATGATCCGTAGCATTCAAATTTCGCGCTCAAGTCGGCACGGTTAATATCGACTTATTGATATGAAATTTTATTTTCGTGTAAATTTGACCCAATGGAAAACGTTTAGAGGGTGAGCCCAAAAAAATTTGCAAAAATTGTTTTTTGGGCAATATAAGGGACACCTCTATTGTACACTTACAGTGAGTGTCAAAAAGTATTGGAACACCTAGGAAATTTGAGAAAATGAATAAATTACAGGTATAAAATAAAACACATTAAACTTTTTAGGTCGCATTGAAAACAGTGCAGCCTATACTTTGTAATTGATATCAGCAAACAAAATCCCAACTTCCTGGAAAATTTAAAATAAGTTTACAAACATTAGTCCGCAAAAAAAGGAGCCAAAAGTATTGGGTCAGGTACATGACCGGCGGTTAAAAATTAAATAAAATTGTAACTAAACAAATTAATATTTGATGAGATGTCCTTTGGCATTTATAATGGTTTTCGATACGTCTTGGCATTAATTCTACGAGCTTTGCCATCATTAATGGTAGATTCCTCCTAGAGCAGACCTGTCCACGATTTCTGCTCCGCCCGTGCTCCGGAGCACCAAGCTCGCTCCGACTGACGACGAACCGCGCTTCAGTGCGGCTGTTTCCGCCACAGCCCGACGGGCGTCCCCGACTGCCAGTTACTCAGCCCCTACCACGCAACTTTTCTCGCCGGGCGACAGTCATTTACTGGATCGTTTCAATCGGATGAAATGCGACAATGTTTTAACGCAGTTCATGTAAAATCAAAGGGGATTTTAATTTAATCTTATTCCACGGAATAAGTTTCTTTTTTATTTTGTAGTTGAAACGTATAATTGAGGAAAACAGGATTTCCTGGATAAGTAGGTTTAGGTAATGTCAGCAAGAGACCCTAATGCTGCCACCACTTTCGGTCGCCTAGCAGTTTACATTCCTCAGGTTTTTCTTTAAAATCCAAAAACAATTGTATTGCCTCCTTTAATGCAAAAAACGTCTTAAAAACAGCTCATCACACTGCACAATGATACGGAATATCTGAAAATTCAGCGTTAGGTTTATCAATAATTCTTTGAATTAACGGTGGTTAAGTTTCAGAATTGACAGAGAAAATTTACAATGTGGATAACGTCTTTAGCAGCACTGCCAATATTCGCCGCTTTTGCAGAAAGTACTTCCTGGTGTATAATACAATGCACGCAGCTGATGAGTTCTTTGCCAAACTCCAACAGTTTATTTTAGTAACGTAAAAAATCCAATGTGCACTCCACACATAGACGGTGCACCGTCAGTTGTTACAGAACACAGCCGTTCCCACGGTAAATCCACTTCTTCCAAAGCATCCTCGACGGCTCGAAAAATATCGACACCGGTTGTTGTGCCCTTGAGGTCGCCTTGTCGCACGGACTGAAAGGATTGCCCCCTCCCCTGGTGACTAATTTGCGCCGGCGCTCTGCGTGGAGCACGGGCGGAGCAAAATTGCACCGGAGCACAGTTTTGGACAGGCCTGTCCTAGAGTGTGTGCTTAAAAAAATTTAATACAAAATCGGTCTGTTGCTATTTTTTTTCTTCAAAATGTCCCATTAATATTCAATAGGATTAATGTCTGGAAATTGTGGTGGCGTTTCCAGATATCGTGGTGTATTAGAAAGAATCCACATTCTTCTCTTTCAACCCTGCGCTTTGGATTATTGTCCTGCTGAAGAATGAAATCGCCTTTAAGGTTAATTTTTTCAGCACTTCTGTGTAGTTTACTTTGCACAATGTTGATGAACATTGCATGGTCAATTGTACCATTTTTAAAGTGAAGATTCCCCAAGCCGAAGCACTTATACACCCCCAGCCGAGTACAGAACCACGTCTGTATTTCATTGTGGGCTGGAGGATCTCTTCGTGAAATTCGTAGTTTCTCATCCTCTACCCCATACATCTCCTATCTGCGCCAAAAATATTAAATTTAATTTTATCAGCAACAATGAATTGGTTCCACATTTATTGGGAACTGTTGCAGTATATTTTAGCGAATATTAAGTGCTTTTTTCTGTTAATGTCATTGCAGAATTTCGTACGCGCCATACGTCCATGGTGTTGCGTTTAAAAGGGCGAGAATCTAATAATCAAAATTGCTACTGAGAATATTAATTTAAAAGTGGCACAAAATTAATTTAATTAAATTTCTTACGGTCGCCAGCCACTGAAGTGGCACATTAACATTAACTTTAATGATTACCTAGCCTCTCGAACTCAGTGAGGAGCCAGAGGTAGAAATCTGACCAGTGCACCTAGTGGATAGATTGCGGAGTCAACAAGAAACCTCCTAAGCAATCAGACTTTTTATCTAAAGACTTGAAGTGTCAATAATTACATTATTTTACAGGCAATTAAGGACGGTCATCTAACGAGAGGAGAGGATCCCTAATAGGAGGAGATCACTTATCAAACATATGACTTCAACATAAATTACATTTATTCGAGGAATATGCCGAAGCATGTACAAGTCGAAGTTCACACCTGTAAATACATCATCATTACTACATATTGGAGAGGGGATTGCTGCCAGGCAACTAACATCTGAAAGCAATAGAACAAAGTGACAATCAATATCGAGAAAGCAGCAAAATTACAATAAATTGACAAACAAAATTACAAACAAATTTTAGAACAACCAATTACCATTGAAATTACAATAAATTACAACCATTTGTGAAACAATAGCAAAAAGCCAGTGAAATTACAATTACAACAACTTCTGAAACAATGGAAAATCAATACATATTAAACAATAACAATCTGGAAAAGATCGTTCACACAGAAATTAATATTGCTGAGCGCAAGTCGTAATATAACCCACTTTAGGGATAGGCTTGCGCCGCAATGAAATTACCAATTGTGACAAGGTAGACATCTCGCCAAGTACCTTCTTTACATGTAAATGAACAAATCGAGTTATAAACTGCAAGAATCGAACTAGATAAATCTCAAGAAAAAACCCACTCGGGGAAAAAACCTTCACAAACTTGAAAATGACAATCAAACACATTAGAAATTAGCAATTCTCGGAAAAAGATCAAAACATTCGGGCAAACAAAAATGGTTTTCTCTCTCATAACATTTGCATTAATAACGTTAGTATAGGCAATGATATTTTTGTGTTGCTAGTTCTAGAATTGCCACTCGGGCAATATTCCAACAAAAGGACTTGCAGGTGTCGCTGCGGGGCGCTTACCCGCTCTCCCTGCGAAGCCACGGACTTACAACCAACAATAGAACAGATCTGACATGGCTCAACAGGCTTTATGCCTGCCACGGAGCCGAACACTGGACAGACTTGCCCAGACCCACCACCACTGCCAGAAACAGTACGGGCCGTACAAGATGCCACTTTTCACCTGCGACAACAGCGAAGCAGGTTCACATTGAGTGCCCCGCCTATTCCACGTGAATAGGCCTATTGACACTCGAATGTGCCGAACGGCGACTTTATGTTGGAGTCACGTACGCCGACGTGACGTCTCCGGTGCGTGTGCAGCGACACGACTTCACGTTGGGCGGGAAACTGCTATATAAGCTCACATGTAACAAGTCAGACCGTCAACGTAGAAAAAAGAACAACATTGGAACATAGCAACACAACACATCATTACATCAAAATACCATTGCCAATACACCAAAAAACTAAGTCCAAATTGGACACATCGAGCGAGAAAGAGCGAGAGCGAGCGAGCGAGAAAGAGCGAGAGCGAGCGAGAAAGAGCGAGAGCGAGCGAGAAAGAGCGAGAGCGAGCGAGAAAGAGCGAGAGCGAGCGAGAAAGAGCGAGAGCGAGCGAGAAAGAGCGAGAGCGAGCGAGAAAGAGCGAGAGCGAGCGAGAGGGGGGCAGAACCAGTGAATCTTATTAAAACATAACGACCCGCAGGCGGGGCTATCTTGCAAAGAGAATTTCTAATTGAACATTAATTGACAGTGTTACCTCCCTGCAAGTAGCAGAGAATAGGAACGCGCGGCCCCGATACCAAATTACAGAATTTAGTTCGCTTCCGCGGCCCTATTTCGGGAAGCGTAGAGGTACCAGTACACAGAGAACAGCCAATCAGAAAATTCTCAAAGTTCCCGCTTCAGCGCTCCTTGCTCTTACAGAAATTGACGAATATTACAGAGAGAGTGATAGCCCCGATTAGGGCGTTATCTATGAGCGGCGAGTGGAACTAGAGCTGTGAAAGCATGCCATTAAATAATATCTGATTTTGGCTTATAATTTCCATAGAGGCTGTACGTTTCAAGTTTGTAACGAAACCTTGAATTTACATTTTTGCCCGAGTATTTTGACGTATAAAACAAAGTTTGAGGGCTTTATAACAAAGTTATAAGAAAATGAAAAGTTGGAGAATTAAAAATTCTGTGAAATACTGAAAAATACTCTGAAAAAATGCAAATTTGAATAGAACCTTGAGATTAACATATTGGTACAAGGTGTTTTGTGTGGCCACACAAGGTAGAGCAAACAAAAATACCGTAGGTGTAATAGTATTTTACAATGAATTAATTTGAGTGAAAATAATAAATTATTCTTAGTACATATGTTTCTCATATTTCAGGCTTGTCTTGAGGTTTAAATATATTATTTAAACAACCAGAGGTCGACATGATTGAAAACAATAACAAATAGATGTCTTGAACTTGATGAAAATGATTTCCTGGCCTGAAATATGACACATGGTACCCACTCTTTGTTAGTATTATTTGCACTACTTGGAGAAATGGCTGTTCCAGAAGCACGTTTGGAGTTTTGATATACTTTAATGTCGCGAAAAAATTGTTTGTGTCACGTTTATTCAGCTACTGTGTCTGTCCACTTCCGCGTTTGTTCGTCACCGTTTTCCGAACATAGTACCTATCAATTACATTGAACCCTGTAGTGTGTGATCTTTGCACAATCTTTCCAATTTTTCTTAAAGATCTGCATTCATTACACGAGCGAATTATTATTTCTCTCTCTTCTTCACTTGCTTCCGTTCCTTTACGCCCCATTGAGGCATTTGATGAACTAGTACTTTAATTAATTTATTTACGTCAAAAACAGTTAAAAACTGTGTGTGACGAGCTATGGGGAGAAGTGGATTTTGTGCACGTTTTCATAATTCTGTGATCTCTATCCTAAACCATATTCTAGTCGAATTTTGAATACAGAAAAGAGCGTTTTTTTTCCTTTCAAGTTTTGTTGACAAAATATTCGCTCCTATATAATAAAATATATTTTCAAAGGTAAATTAGCTATAAATTCCTGCCCTGAACCCTCGTGTTTCTTGGATAATTCTTTGGCTAGTTCTTCAACATTAGATGTACATATCACTTCAATACAGTCTTTTGTCAATTCATTTTAGTCAATTAGGATGCATACAAAATGATTGCTCTATTGCGAAAATTTTTGTTGTTATTGAGTTCTTTGAAGGAGCATTCCACGGTCACGTGTGGGACATTTGTACGCATTTTCTATGTAGTTGTTACCGCATTAAAATTAAGTAAATAGCTATATTTTTCTGAATAACGGGTGAAACAAAGAGCAAACTATGACTTATTTTTTCACATATAGAAAGTTGTTATATCTTTCTAATTTTTTGAGTAAAAGCAAAAAAATAATAAATGGTCATCTGCGGAACAGGTGAATATTACCTCATTAACAAAGACTTCTATTCAGATAAGATTACCAGCCCATCTGCGGGTGCAGCAAGCAAATCTATAGTTTCAGGTAAATACAACCACGAAAACATCAGTTCCCGGACTTGTAGGTTTTTCTTTATAATGGTCACGTGCGGGACACTAAGGGTCACGTGCGGAATATTTACTATCCGCTTGCGGAAAAATCAATCAAATAACTATAAAAACTATAATTTCAGCAATGTTACCATATTTGCTGAATGGCAAATATGGTGGTAACAATACGAGGATATAAATGGACACAATACGAGACTGATAAAAACATGATAACATTATGATAGCAAATATTTATTGATAGCACGCTTTCTTGTAGACGGTGCATTTTTCTTACATGCGATTACATTCTTTTCACCAGTGAGAACATGAAATTTTTTATGCCAGAAACTGCTACTACATTCTTCCATGGCTTTTCTGAAGCAATCACGGTCACTATGTGATCATTTGCTACGTAAATATTTCGGGTAGCGCTAACAACTTCAGAAGCAATTTCAGCAACATCTTTTGCTGATTGAACGTTGCATCCTTTCCCTTGAACCATTATTTTCTCTCACTCGACACTTTACATTGCTTACAATTCCATCGACGACACTTTTACCATGGGCAGTTTCAAAATACTTCCAAGAAAATTTTCTTTTATATTTTTCAGAAAATATGCGAAGCACCTTCATTGTGAATTTATTACTTTCTCGCCTTACGAATACTTCGTAAGAAGGGAAAGTTATGTAATCGTGCGGCGGAAAACGAGGAATTTTCGCCAGAAAATCTTTATAGTAGGGATCTGGTGAAAAAAAGTGGATAAAACCTGATGCTAAATTTAGAAAAAAAATCCACTATCTCGTGATGTAGTCAAAATCCATGATTTGTTGCTTCTTCATACTTCAAAATCGATTGACGGCATTCTGTCCGTCTATGGTCTACGCTAGCGCCTAAACCGTTCGGTCGATTTTCTTCAAAATTGATATTCCCCGATGGTTTTGACTCGTCTCAAGGCCTCTTGAATTTGAAACCGATATCTTAGTATTTGAGGATACTTTACATGAAGCCCATTTTGACATTTTGTAAATTTAAAAAAATGGCTCCAAATTTTTGATTATATTTTGTTGAATAGTGCGAAGAACGTTGAAGGGAATGACGTAGGCATCATTTTCGTTGATAGGCCCTATTTTTCGAAAATTGCAAAAAACTGTTTAAAAACTCCAAAATTGAAGATAGAGATGTTCGCTCCACACAAAGCCGGTTGTACAAAATTAGCAATTCAAATATGGTCATGTACCAATTTGGGAAAACGAATAATTTTGGCGTAAATTTCGATTCAAATTGACAAAAAAAAATTCTCAAAAACAGCTCCAAATTTTTTCTTTAAATTTTCTGCACGTGTGTAAGAAGGGAAGGTAAATATATAAATAAAGTAGTGGTGCTATAGAATGGCACATACTTTCTCGCAGTAGTTATTTTCCAAATGCCGAATACTTCGTAATGCGGTTTATCGCTGCCGTTCTTGGTCATGTTTGACAGACACGTTTTTCGCACGTTGAAAATTACCGGCTCCTAATGATAAAAGCGATAGAATGACGTTTTGATTAAAATATAAGTAATTGCGATAAATGTCCTGGAAATGTCTGTATATATTTTTTCAAATAATTAGCTTTTAACAATTTTTTACTTTTCTTGTATTTGTAAAGCGTTTTGCCATCGTATCAATTGTTTCTTAATCATGCATTTACCATTTGATAGGTCGGTTCTATTCTTTCATGGTTCTGTTCGACAGAGACTGTGTTGGAGTTGCGTAGTGGTGTAAGTGCCGGTTCGTTGAATTCGAGTTTCGGTTGTTGGTTCTTGGAACCGAAAAGGTTTGCTGGTATAATACACTTTTTCTGGTTTATGAAGTAGTGGAATAACAAAGAGGACCGTATAGAAGCAGAGCGAGAAAGTATGTGCGTTGGAAGCACCACTAGTTTTTAAATTCTTATGATGGCCCAGCGATCCATATTATTTCTGACTGGCTGATCATCACTTGCCCGAATGATTTCTTCATACAAAAAGTCGATGAACACGAACGCTGTTCTTATATTGACGGAACAAATTACGTAGGTTTTGCACTTCTTTATAGAAGACTGCCGCAGTAAACAAAAGTACACTTTTGCGTAACCAAAGAGCACGTTGGATTTCATTCTGATGGTCACTACTGAAATTCCTTTTGCCGAATACGTTTTGTGTTAACACGCTTCATCACATCAGGTAGATGAGCTGTCTAGTTCATGTAGTTCTCCTAAACTGGTCTCTTTAAAAGAAAGTTGTAACCTACCATCACCGCTTTTTCCCAATACTTTTCAAATCACAATTTGCACGGGTTGAATGGGTCAAGGCATAAGGTTTTCCGTTGGAACACTGATCACAAATGTTCTTCTAATAACAAGTCTAGCTTACTGTCACTGAGTACATTTTCCCAAAAATCATTTGAGTACGTAGCTTTAGGAGAAAGTTAAGTAAATATCAGGTTGAAATTTTCGAGAAGACACTCCAGCTGACCTGATTTGTCAGCTGGAGTGTCTTTTGGTAACAATACAGGTTTTGGATGAAGAGAATAAAATTTGGAAATTGCGATTTTCTTTTTTGAAAATGAAGTATGCTTCTTTTAAAAACATAGTCAAATGTTTTTGCAATTTTTCTCTTGTACCTTCGTTCCAAACTGTTACATCTTTCATTCCCGGACAGGTATAAGTAATGTCAGGGCGGAAAAAAAATTGGTAACTGTCATATTTTCATTTTCCTCATGATTGGTTGACTTATCTTTGTGCACATCTTTAAGCCAATGCGTTTCTCTATACCTCTTACTACAGCTTTTTGTTTTCTAGGCGATTTTAGGAGAATCCGAGGTATCTTCTAAACGGTTTTGGATAATGTTTTCTCACAGGAATAATGTGTGTTTGGGGAATTTGTTTGGTCATTAAAACCTATTTTGGTGTTAAGCTTTTTATTTGCTCTCTGCATTCTCTTCCTATCTATTTCATATCTTGTAGTTCTGTTTCTCTTTTTCACACAATGCACTCCTCTTCACATCTGAAATTCTTTTCTTTTCTTCTGTTCGATTGTTTGGATTTTCAGCTTTCTACCTTTCCCTCATCTTCTTCATCTTTCTATCACTGACAGATTTCTTTGGCATTTCCATTTCTGAATTGTAAAATAATATAAAATCAACATATTTAATAGCAAAACTTTTCAGTGAATAGATGTTACGGCGTGCAGTGACAGACGGTCACGTGCGTGGCCTCCTTCTCGGTAGCCGAAAAACGAATCTCACTTCCTTTCAAAATCCGACTGATAATTGCAACTATTTTGTCTTGTACGCCGTCATTCTGATATAAAATCGCTCCCATCCCATTATCACTGCTGTCTGTTTGGAGTACGAACTTTTTGTTGAAGTCAGGATGCGCAACAATACAACTTTTACAGAACATTTCCTTTAATTTCTTATATGCTTCCCCATAATTATCGTCCCATTTCCACCTCCTACCCTTTTCGAGCAAGACTTAGAATGACGACATAATCTTAGCGAAATCGGGGCAAAATCGCGCATAGTAATTGCAGGTGCCTATTAGTTTCCGCACTTGTCTAACAGTACGTGGTGGCGGTATCTTTTGAATTTGTTCCACCGTGTCGGGCCTGATGCTTATACCATCAGTGGAAACGAACTATCCCAAAAATTCAGTTTTCGTCGTACACCAGGTGGACTTGTCAATATTCAACACCAAATTGTTGTCAATGAGGATTTTAAATAACATTCTTAAATCTTGAAAATGCTCTTCAATAGACCCTGACTTCATGACAATATCATCTACGTAAACAATTGCTCTTCTTTGCAATTGATTCCCCAAAATTCGATCTACGCGTTGTATGAGTGCACTCCCAGCATTCTTGAACCCGAATGGTACTCTTTTAAATACATAACTCACTCCGTCAAATACAAAGCCTGTATATTGCTGATCTTCCTCTGCAATTTCCATCTGCCAATACGCTTTGCTGAAGTCTGTGCATGAGAAGATTTTACTGCCTCCGAACCCTTTTAATACCTCGTCAATAATCGGAGGGGCGTCACGGTGTGGTAATGTGAGTGCATTGAGTCGCCTTGCATCAAGACATAGCCGTAAGGTGCCATCTTGTTTCTTAACAATTACTAAAGGACTCTTGTATGACGCCGCGGCTTTCTTAATTATTCCATCCTGCACCATTGATTTGATCAAATCCCCCACTCGGTTCTTCAACGCCTCTGGTATCGGATAATTTCTTAACCTAAATGGCGTGCTACCAGTAAGTTGTATTTTGAACAGATAATTCGTAACTAGATTCTTCTTTTTCTCAAAAACTTTCTTGTGTTCTATCAGCAACAGTACGAGTTCGCTCTTCTGATCTTCAGATAAATTCTCGTTATCACTAACTCGCTCTTTTATTACATCTACTACATCCCCCTTCTCGATTTTAGCTGCGTAGATTTCCACCTCTTCTTCACTTTCTTCTTCCTCTTCCTCTCGCCCCTCATCCATCACGATCACCTGGTCGCGTGTGGTGACGGTGCCTCGGCTCACGTCGATCACGGCCTCATGTTCTGTTAGAAAGTCCGCGCCCAATATCGTCGCATACATAAGTTTCTTCGCCACTAGTGCATTTACTTCGTACCCCCCGATGATGACGTCAAGCAGCACTTGCTTGGTGATGGGACTCGACCTTTTCTGCGTCGCCCCCACCACAAACGACCTACGACCTACCGTGTCCACCAACGCCTCACTTCTAATACCTGTGCATGGTACGGCTATTGTCGGACATTTTCTGACTTCTTTGCGACTTGTTTTCTTCATGTTCCAAGGCCCATCTTCATACTCGACTGTGTGAAATGTGCAAATTGTGGGCCTCATTAACCTCTGCTATTAACACGTCCGTAATGGGGTCACCCTTCAATACGGACTCCATGTGTTTAAATTCACGGCCGCCGACTTACTAGTACTTTGTTGCATATTTTCTATGGCCCCTTCCTTTCTCTCATTTCCTGTCGCGTCGCGATTGTCCGCCTTGTGTTTTCCTATCTTCTCCCCGCCTCTTCTCGGTCTTTCCCCGACCTATCCGATGTATTACAAGTCTTCCCTGCACCCGGGTGCGTATCTTGGACCGCCACGTGAACGACATTCACATTTGAATTTTTCTTTGTTTTCGCTATATTAGCGAAAGCAAGGTCGTAGCTCCCAAGAATATATTGGAATTTTTGCTAGTATATCCTACGCTACGGAGTAAATTCTGAATAGACACCTGAAACTGCACTGTTAAAATGCAGATTATCTCCTGGTCACCAACAGGTGGTGATAACGACTTGAATTCCATTATTCTACGCGTTGCGTATCTCTCATACTACCAAATGCTGGCGTGTAATAACTATTCAATAATCGGGTCTTGCAATTCATTTGGATCTCGTCGCTCCAATATCGTTCGAAGAATCTAATCTTGAATTCTTCCACTGAAGTTGGAAATACCGACAGCGTATCGACCCACGTACGTGCATTGCCTTGCAGCATTTGATAAAGTGTCTGCGTCTTCTGCCTCTCACTAAAAGATGTGATCGCGAGATACCTTTCCACGGCCCTCATGAACGCATGTGGATTTTCGTAGCCATCTCCATGAAATTTCAAAAAATTGCGGTAATGACGCGTGTGGCAATCCACCTACTACCATTGGGGCCGCCCTGACTTCTTTCAACCCTTCGATTTCTGTTCGTAACACCGTTACCTGGGTTCCGTATTGTTTGACCTCGCGCTTCAGTTCGGCGCGCGTCGTTTCGACCTTCGCTTCTACTAATTGTACCGCCGCTGCCAACTCGCTGCGATTTTCCGCCTCGGTCGTTTCTACAGTGCGCGACCCCTCCCTGACCGTTCACGTATTTCCGAGATACTCTGATTTTGGTCATTTATTTTCTCGTCTACGTGAACTCTCAAGTTACCGCTTATTTCTTCTCTTATTGTCTGTACATATTCTCGCATCACCCTCTGCTGACTTCCAAATCTTTCCGAAATTTCCAACGTAAGTTTCTCCTCTAGCGCCTTGTTCTGTTCTAATAACTTCCTGTCCCTTTCCTTCTGCCCTGCTTCCATTTTATTCGACTTCTCCGCTAATTGTCTATCCCTTTCCTTCTGTTTTGCTTCCATTTTATTCAACTTCTCCGCTAATTGTCTATCCCTTTCCTTCTGGTCCGCGTCCCTCTTCTGTTCTTCTGATAACTCATTCTTAATTTCCCTAAATATGAACCTATTACGCTCTTCGTCTTCGTAAATTATTCTATAACCTGCCTTACACGTATTAAACATCTCTATCTTTCCTCTTCTCGTTCCGGGGTTGCCTTTCTAACCTTCCTCCTGGCTCCCCCCCCCCCTCTCTACGGATTACCGTTGTTCCTGCTCGAATCTTTGCTTATCTGATTCATCTAATTGCAATAATGATAATTGTTCAATGATATCGGCCCCACTTGCCTCGCCTACTCCTTCCTCTCCATCGTCCGAGTCACTTTTGCGCTCCCCATCTTTACCTCCCTCCATTTCCAAGCCGTAAGACACTGTTGAAATACAAAACACACTATCAGTACTCAATACAAAATTCACTTATCACCCACCAATTCAAAAAAATATTCACAAAAACATACACTGTCTATTCCTGTAATAAAGACATACACAAAAAAATGCACTTCACATTTCTCTTTATTCCGAATTCACATGTAATCCGAATCAAACTTCTTTTTTGCCAGTATTAACTTATTGAATTTCCTCTCAATGTAAGATAATACCCCTTCCACAGGTCCCCTGTTCGGGCGCCAGTAATTATGTGACGGTACTTCGCCACAATAATCTTTTTTTTTTTAAAGAACTTGAAAAGGCGCAGGGGTCTTGGCATGGAGGAGCCGTGTATTCGGAATCGCATGTGATTCGATTTAACGACACCTTTCTGATAATAAGTCAGGATTTATTCCATCTAAAGATTCCAAATGAAGGAAATATAATGACAAATGAAAATTATAGCATTGATAGTTTCAAATACCTTTCAGAAACTATTCACCAGCAATTTATTCTGGCCTCTGCAAATGGGATCCCACGCAAATTTACCGGCAAAACCACTTACTGCTAATTTACACCCAAATTTAACATCAACTTTGACCCAATTCTTTAAACAATTATTTACACAGAAATTACCCCTTTGTTCATAATCGCGTTCAACATAATTTCCCATTCAAAATTCTTAAAGCTATTTTACAAAAGAAATCCCTCATATTGAACAAGAAATATTACATGTTACCAAATTCGATTAGATTTTAACTCCCCTCTTTGGTCATTGACTTGGAATACGGAAAATGTCTAGTAAATTGCAAATAGCTCCGTCACTAGTTATTTCCCCTCCCCAGTTCTCGTGACTAATTCTGGTTAAATAACGCGTCTTCTCACAGTTCCACTCTCTCGCTATACCAGAACGAAACTTTTCAATACTCAACGTTCGCTGTCTTCTCACACCAGCCAACGGGACTGCCGCGAAGGTCACACGCCCTCGTGCTGTCGCCTCCTCGAACACCCAGCTGCTGTGCGCGGCCAAGGGCGAGTTCCAAGAGGCCACGAGTCCTCCCGCGCCGCCCTCAACACGTTCCTGCACGATCTTCCGTCCTCTTCGCTTCTTGTCCGGTTCGCCTCGTCCGCAGCACCGTTACACTTTTTGAGCGCCTTTAATCACGATTTGCGCTTTCGTGAATTTGAATATTGTTCTTGCGCTCGTGCACTGGAACGCGGCCGTTTACACGAGCAGTTGCTCTATCGAAGTTCTCGGCTCGTACCAATTAGTACCGGGTAGTAATTGCCTAATTAACTGTTTTCGACTCACTTTCTAGAGCTCGGAATTATTCAGCATGATTATTAATTCACAGTTTAAATTATATCACGGTATCCTAGAATATCGCTTTGCTAAGTAGCGAAATTACTGCACTACGATTACGAGCACATTGTCTCCACAAGTCCTATACTCTCTCTACTCATATAAAAAACGACCGTTCAACACCGCTGCCAAGATAAGGAATTTTTCTTCCGGTCAAGACGTACCTCCCCTCCTTTCTCCTCAAAATGACGCGAGGGGGGGGGTTGCTCCCTTACCACTCTTGGCCGGTACTCCTTCTGGTCAGTTACCACCGCCGCTCCGAACGCGCCCTGATTTGCGCGGTCGTTCAAATTCATCCTCCGTCTCTTTCGTATTTTCTTCAGTAATTTTCTCCATTATTGTCCACTTATCACTCTATATTAATAGGATAACTTTTCCCTACCTTAGTTAAATTTATTTCTTTTTCAATTTCTTCCCACACTTGCTCGTTTGTCCTATTGTCTATGTGTTTTGGTTTCTTTTTCTTTTATCATGTTTTACTTCCCTCCATTCATCACTTGATAAGTTGCTACCAGTTTCTTCTACATTCAGTTTTTCATCTTCCAAGTTATTAACATCAGGCTGTTCAAAGCTGCAAGATTCTGTCACTGAATACCCCCTTTTCATTCCTTTGGTGTTTCCTTCTGTGTCTACTTCCTATGTTCCTAGTGCTGTTTGTATTTGGTCAGAGATCTCTTGTTCTTCTGTCTTGTTGTCTATTTCTAGTTTTGTTTGTAGTTGGGCAGTCTTTTCTTGGCCTTTTGTCTTATTGCTTGTTCCAAGAGTGGTTTGTGGTTGACCTGAATTATAATGTTGTTCTGTCTTGTGTCCCTAACCTAACAAGTTGTTATATTATTTTGATTAGTTACATTATGTGGGCAATTCTTAGCAACATGGCCTAGATTGTTACATTCAAAGCACTTTAAGGAACCCTCACTGGAGATGTAAATCCAGTAGTTTGTTCCTTCGTAATTGATCTGTGTAGATTCTGGTAGTTTATGCTCATCTTCTGGTGCTATGTATAACTGGCTTCTAAAACTTAACACATGCGAAAACCCAGGCTCATTCATTCCAGTTTTCATGAACCATGTAGGGGATACTATCTTTACATTTAATTCATTGAACATATCTTCTATTAGCGAGTGAGGGATGACTGGACACACATTGGATAATACTATTCTTTTGTTTCTTGTAATCAGTGGTTTAATAATTAATTTTGTGTTTTTCACTATTATTTCTTTCTTGTTGTCTATAAGATGGTCTGCTGTTTGTTTGGAGTCAAGTTAGATACAGATACGTGCATTGGAAATACGTGAGATAAATCTTATAGTGGTCGGTTTGGTTATGTTCGACATGGCTAACAGGTATTCTCTTATTTCTGCACCTTCTATAGCTTCAATAATAATGGCCTGATCTTTCTTCGGGAACATTTGATGTTAGAAGTCACGTTGGCGTAGCTTTTTACTTGAGAATTACTGTTTGATTGAAATGGTACAGTAGCTGGATTTTCATACCTTGTGGTTTGTTGGTTCGGTGGTATTTGTATTTCTTCTTCCATTGGCATCGAACGAGATGCCTCCTGCATTTGGAGGCACTCTCTTCCTCAGGTTAACACTTAATCTGTTGTTGGTTTAACACTTGAAACTTTGATTTAACTTTTCACTCGAAAAACGCAGAGTATACAGTATTGAACTGCACTGGTCCAGGCTCAAGCGCAAACTGGTTTCAAATACTGTTACCTTGTATTCCGTTGAAATTGTTAATTTGATCTAAAACTGAATCGATGTTGTGGTTTCCTGTGTGAAAAACTTTACCTTTTTTAATTAGAATGCTTTTGAGCTTTTCCTTAGCTTTGGAACATTAAGTTAACTGTCCATTTGATTTTACACCCTGGTACGTATGACGAGAAATCGTTAAAATTAAGAATAACTGTTTTGCTTCTTCCATACTTTCAGAAACTACCAATTGGCCTATGGCTCCCAAGTACAAATTCTTGATGCCTGGGTGTTTTCCTTTAAGAAAATTGGCATACATTTTCATTATGTGGGCCACATGGATTCTCACATAACATAGCGGCACAGGACCTGTGAGTGTCTTGCAGTTATAAATAAATAAATAAATGTCTTTATTTGTGGCAAGGCTCAGGCCATTTAGCCTGCTCTTCCGCCTAACCACTTTAAAAATTGTATTACTCGTACATTAGTGCATACTAGAAGGAGGTCATTCAATGAAAAATACGTACGCAATTTGAGTGAAAGTTTTCTCACATAGAAGACAGGAATGAAAGCGAGGGAGGAAAGAGTTGGTGGAGGAGGAATGCTGTCACAGCATTTGTAAGTTTAAAGTTATCAATTTCGAGTTAGGAATTTGATTTAAGAATTGATCCCAAATATATAAAGTTAAACATTACGAGATTTTACTCAAAATTTAGAGAAATTATCTTTCTGTGACTGGGCAAGTTACATATTGAAGTGGATTTGATAGAGATTGTTTAAATCGGTGAAGTATTAATATGTACTTCTAATTGTTTCAAAGAGATTTTAGTAGAAGCTATGATTGCGTACGCATTTCTGAAATACTCCTAAATGAAAACTAGAAAGGGAGGGAGTCTCGTCAGCATATGAGCGAAAAACACATCAAGTCAAAAGTTCAGGTCCTAAGAGAAACGGAGAACATTGAAAGATAACGGTAAAATGATTTTACGTGTATTTCGTAATAGTAATAATAAGAAAATTGGCAATAATAAAATAATGTATTATCAATCTGTTTAGTAAAAAATATAATTAAAAACGTGGAAAAGATCAATTCAGTTTTAGGAAAATGTTTCCAATATAAAGATATTTCCCAACCGAGAAAATTGTAAATTTTAATAATGTAGGAAAATGTTAACCATTTAGAATATTCCCAAGACCTGAAAAACCGACCCGACATATCTCGCCCGCAAGCTAACGATTTACGCTACATTTATTCCTGGGACTGCAAACAAAGGGACCATCCCGGCATGCGCCTTAAGCGATTGAGTAAACCCAGGTAAACCTCAATCAGGATGGGGGCTTAAGGCCAAGACACAATACACAGCTAAGAACAGAATACAAATAAGTAAACAATTTCGGTGCACACAAAATACAAAGGAGAAACGTAAATATTTTGATTTGAATAAAATGTCTTAACAAATGGTGAAGGTTGCAAGAGATGATGAACTGAAACAGGAAGATTGCAAATTAGAGAAACACATCTAGACAGATTTAAAAGCATACAAATACCTTAGTACATACACATTAGAGCAATACTCATGCATAATCACCCACTCAATAATCAGATATGCTCAAGTGTGTACTGAAATAAAAGGATGTATTAAATGTAATTTAGGATAAACGTACACATGTGTGAACTGAACTAAATATAACTAAGGATAAATGCAAAAGGGAAATAAGAAGAGGAACGGTATTTTTGTATGCCACGGAGATTAGTTAACTTTTAAAGTTAAAAACTAGATAATAGTGATAAATTAGAGGAAAGAGGGAGTAAAGTAATCTAGGTTGAAATTTAAAAGTAAGAGAGAAAGGAAACTAAAACACTTGGATTTTAGTAATCCGAAGAGAGAGGGAAAGAGAGAGACATGTAAAAGAAAGAGAGGGAAGTATTTATTTGAAAAATGAAGTAGAACTTTGTACAATAGGTAAGATAAGTATGAGCTTGGACACAGCGCTGAAGCAGTGTGGCGTCCACCTAGTCCTGAGTTTTAGTAAGCGAGCAGTGACAATTTAGTTAAGTATTATTTTCATGAATCCAGTTTGTGACTTCTTTTTTACACTTTTGAAATGTACTATTTTTTGTGGTAATGGGAAGATTGTTCCAAGCGCGGATGGCAGTGACAGTGAAAGATTTGCTAAAAGTAGTGGTATTGTGATGCGGAATACAAATAAGGCGTGATGCTCGGGCACGATGTAGCTTCATAAATTGAAATCGTTTTGATAGGGTGCCATGATGGGTGCTGTTTAAAATCTTGTAGAGGAGGAGAAGGCAGTGAAGTAAACGCCTTTTATCAACGGTAAGAATTTGGATTGAGCATAGAAAGTTGAAATATGGTCGTATTTTCTAAGATCGAAAATAAAACGAATACATGCATTTTGAGCTACTTGTATCTTACGTTGCTGTTTTAAATTTATGTCAGTCAGCAGGAAATCGCAGTAATCAAAGTGAGGCATAAGGAGGGATTGTACAAGAGTCTGGCGAGTTTTTGTCGGTAAAAGAGTGCGCATGCGTTTTAAAATATGCAGGGACGCAAACACTTTTTGACATATTTTATCAATTTGAAAATTCCAGGATAGAGAATTATCCATATGCACACCTAATTTCTCACGTCTAGTGCACGTGCAGTTAGCGTAATTCCACAGAACACCTGTTTGAAAATTAATAATATTGAAATATGTTGCCAGAAAACTGGCTTTAAATAGCAATTTACTTTATAAAACGATACCTACTTAATAGAAAAGCTCTGGATGAATCACACACTATTTCATTGGGGGGAAACTTGCGATGGACATAAACGCTTACATACCGCTAGCCAGCTGAAGATAGCAACGGATGTG
The DNA here is from genome assembly GCA_031308135.1 of Acheta domesticus. NCBI lineage: Eukaryota > Metazoa > Arthropoda > Insecta > Orthoptera > Gryllidae > Acheta > Acheta domesticus. The sequence goes on from JAHLJT010009858.1 coordinate 2,407,745, forward strand.
TGTCGTTCAATAGCATCTGTGCGACTGCGATCTGACAGCAATCCTCACCTCTGTTTGTATTTATAACCATGGTGTATAAAAAAATTGTATTTGACGATGAACCATCTGATCTTTGAACTTTCTTTACGAAGCCCCCAAACGCATTGATGCAAATGCATCCTCCCTTAGAACCTATAAGGTATTTTTCATACACATTCAGCTGGCTATTTGACCAATAGTGAACGAAAAACTGACGTTTTCCGAGATTGTGAATAGATGTTTTTAGCTATGTACCCACCAGAATATCCTGTGCTTCTACTACTTCATTGTCCATAGGCGATGTTGTTTAGAGTATTCTAATTTAGCCTGCCGATATGAAGAGGTGTTGTATAACGAAGCAAGCTCTTGACGATCACCCTCGCGAACTGAATTCCCTGCTTCTTCAATTGCTGCAAATTTCCCTACAAAAACAATTAGCCACACCATTAGAAGGCACCATTTCAAGCAAAAAAATTTAAATCATCATTCGAATATTTTGTTTACGCAAGAACATACATTTATAGCTGCATAATACAAATGTACGGTACCTGTCTCGCGCAAATATTTTCCAATACGTAAACGTTCTTCGGCCCGCAAATATCGCTTACCACATACATTATGCCCTTTTGTCACATAGCATGTAACTTTTATCACTTATTAAAATTAAAATAAAAGTTCCAAGAAGTTTATAGACAGTCAAAACAATAAAATTTAATTTTTATTTATCTAATTAATTTAATTAATTTATTTAATTTTTATTTAATCGGAGGAAAACTGTCTTCCGAAACGTTGCCAAAACTATATAATATTCATCTGTGTAATTATGTGATTTTATGATTAAATTTTATTGTTTTGACTGTCTATAAACTTCTTGGAACTTTTATTTTAATTTTAATATTGTATTCTAACAGTGTAAAGTAATGATAAGTTTTATCACTTTACTTTGTAAATTCGTGAAGTGACCCGGATTATCCCACCACATTTGCAATTTCCAGAAAAGTAAGCAGTGTCTGACATATTATAAATTTTGTTGTTTGTAAATTGAAACGCACATTTAATATTTTGATCATCCAATTTTTGTATGACTAAATTTTGCCGTTTGTTTGGAATGAAAGTATAATAACTTCGGGTTTTCAAATTGGGTCTCGTAGGTTCACTCCTGAAATATATTCTTCAATGATGAATAAAGAAAAACAAAATTTTAGGTGAGTTATGGAAATTTGAAGTTAATAAAAAAGTCTTTGATTACTTCAAACCGGTTGCGTAGCAGTAGAAAAAATACCTTTTGTAAACTTTGTTTCTATTATTTCTTCAACTTCAGTTTTTCTGAAATATAAAAATTTTTCGCGTTCATTATCATCACCATTATCAGATTCTTGGGCACTCGATTCAGGCGACTTAACTGAGATGGCGATTGACATACTCTCTGGATCAATGTAATTACTGATCATTTTCTCCCTAATTCCACACGTATTTCTTACACATACGCATATAAAGAAAGTGGGCTTTTCCCTACATCTTCCGCCACTATTTTCCAAATTGGGTCTGTCTTAGACACTAATTGATTATTTTTCACAAGAGAGTCTTTAAATTTCAATATAGAAGTGTTGATTGTATTGTAATCCAACGTTATTGGTCTTCCGACGTTTCTCTTCATTTTGACAGTTGTCTCACAATGTTAGGTTCTTATTGGGATATTTAAAAAAAGTGTTTATTATCCATTTAATGTTGAAAATAAGTTTTGTCTGGCACGCATATTGAAGTAATTCACAAATAAAAATGAGTATATTTGTGTCTGAAAACGAAAAAAATGACAAACTTTGATTATATTGTTTAATATAAGAATTGAAATAAAAATTACAGTAATCAGACATGAAATTATGGCAAAAATAAGTCAAATAAAAAAAGTAAAAATTCTGTAGTGAAAACATATATGTAAAGAGACGAGAGAGATCTCTTCAAACATGTGGGAAGGTGCAAAATGTTATTAAAAAAGTATAGAAAAATTAATATAGGAAAGTGTAGAACCAAATAAATCCTAAAACACAAATAAGGGGGAAAGTTAATGAACAAAGAGGGAACAGTTTAACGTCAAAAATTCATTTTGTCGGTTTAATTTCAATTATGTTACAATGAAAACAAATAAATCTAATGGTGCTATAGAATGGCAAAGAATTTCTCGGACAACTTATTTTTCTAATTCCTTTGGTCTGGGCTAGGTTTTCGGTCTTTCTCTGCCCTCTTGCCAGCTGCCATCCTTTTGCTTGTAGTTCATTTACCGTTGAAATTGATTTTCTATAACTCGGGAACAAACATTTTTCAAATATTTTTATTTTTCTAAAATAATTATTTTCTAAATTCATTTTTTCGGTTTTTTTCCTGGCCCTCAAGAAAATGTGCGCAGATAAATCTCTTTCCCCACATGTCATATACAGTTTTACTGTTTTTTTTGACAAATAAATAAATAAATCTATTGCCGTCCAAAGTATATTTTGGAAAAAGATTTCCTCAATTTTTCGGTTTTCTAATGGTAGAACAGAAATTTTACTTAAAGAATATTAATAGAAGAAGAAAATGTCGTCGTACTATAATGTCTACGAAATTTCCGTTGAACAAGTTGGTGCCCTTTTTAAGAAAATGTGTTTAAACGTAACTTGACTGCAAAATTTTGTGCTCATTTTCACAGAAAAAATTTTGAGTTAACGAAAAACATCATTATTCTCGATGTCTTCCGGGCTGATCGGCCGTGGTCCAATTGGCTTAGAACTGCCAAACGTTTCGCCCACGACTGCAGTGGGCATCTTCAGTGGCGAGGTCTCGGGGGAAGTGTCCGGGACAGCGGCTTACTGGCGACTGACGCCCGGAAGACATCGAGAATATTGACTCCGGCCGTGAAAGCCTTCAATGCTAGAAAAACATCATTGAAAATCATTTCAAGCACTTTCACCCACAAATGCACTAAATTACACAAATCGCTGGAAATCTGCATATTAACGAAGTGAAATATATTTCAAAACCTAGTTTTACGTAATTTTTGGAAAACCAAAGAATACAGCAAAATGGCTTTTATGTCATATTAAACAGAGCATTTAGTACTATCCGAACAAAAAGTTTAAAGACAAATTTAGGGCTTTTTTTAAAAAAAAATGTTCGAACGTTTCTGAAAATGCGGAATTTGAAGTTAATTTTCACAGAAACGTTTTGTGTTTTTTAAAAACTTTGTGAAAAATCACTGGAATCACTTCATCTCACAAATGCAACAGTATATTCAAAATTATCGGTACTGTTAATATTGACGAGAGATGTATAAAAAAAATTACATTTGCGTAAGTTTTGAAAATCCAAAGAATACAGCGAAAATGCACTATCTGTACAAAAAATTGAGAGAAACAATTGGAGCGGTTTTTGAAATAATCTTCACACAAATTTCTGCGAAAGCTACAAACTTTTCAATAAATGTCCTGTCATTCATTACATTAATTAAAAAAACAATGGATAAAGACGGGTATAATTGCATGAGTTCAAGAAAACGAGCGATGACAGGAGCAAGTTTTCTTATTTACCGCGAGTGCAAGTATACCCCTTCATCCACATGTGATGTTCAATATTTTTCCGTTTCCATTTAAGAATAATTTAAATTTTGATGAATTCAAGCTCATATTTACCATTCGAGGGATACATTTGATAATGTCGTGTTGCTTCTGAGAAAATGCCTATTTTAGTGGGCCATGCATTAAAGAAATGTGTGAAAAGAAAGTCATTGAACTTATTCCGGATGAGATGTTAGAAGCTTACAAAGCTCTAGAAAAGGGGTCCTCAAACTTTTTAAACGGGGGCCAGTTCACTGTCCCTCAGGCCGTCGGAGGACCGGATTATATAGTGCGATTTTTCTAATTCTGCCTCAAGCCCCTTTGGCCGATCACACGGCATTTCGCGTCTTTCTCGGTCCTGTCGCTAGATGTCGCATGGTCGCAAGCACTGCTGGATACGGTCGCGATCATTCGATATCTAGCGGTATGACTTGTGAAGGACTCGAGGTACCGTGACATATTCCATCGTGAAGACAGGCCTTTCGATAAGCGCAATCACGAAAAATATGCAATTGCATGATGTTCCGCGGTCTAACAATAACAAACACAATGAAATATAAATTATTGACTTACCTACCCGACAACTGAAATTAGCAGTTCAAGTTCACAAAATTCCTCTCAATGAATCGTGTGTTGTGTGTAGCACTCACGCTCGCGCTCCACAATGAACAAACGAATATTTGAGAAAGACTGTTACCAGCACTTCATTGCTCTAATAGCGCGGTAAGTACTACTAAATGATGAAAAAAATGAAAAACTCAAATAATTTTGTGATAAATGTTGAACAATTACAAGTTTAGTCGTACATATAAAACAATTTTATTTATAAATATATGGTGAAAGACTTGCCAGTTTGGAAAGCAATGGTTGGTCACATATCGCATGTTACTGTGAGACTTCCCTCGACTGAGTGGAGTAGGTCAGATTCACGACCTGTCAAAACGGCTGAGGGCCATTTCTAATACTACTATCGCTTCAGGCAATGACAGGCCTACCGATAACATAGTCATAACGCGAGCAGATCCCAAACTTCCTCAGATTGCGCTGGCGAAATGTACAGCGTGGTAAAGAGAAAAAACGCAAATTATCGATATTGCTTTATTACAAACAATTAAAAAAAAACAGCGATGTTTGGCAACAAAATATCGATTTGAAGAAAACATCGACAGCAAAATATCGATGTTTCTGGTGGAAAACATCGTTGTTTTAAAACCATCGATTTTTAGCCATCCCTAGACACCCTAACACATCATAAAAAATATGCGCGGATTTAAGAAAAAAAATCTTTAAACCATAAAAAACCCGGCGGGCCGTATAAATGTCCTCGGCGGGCCGCATGTAGCCCGCAGGCCGTAGTTTGAGGACCCCTGCTCTAGAACTATTACTTACAAGGAAACGGTAAGACGGTAAGAGAGAGAATATATGTATAAACATTGAAGAATAAAGAAGAGTAACTCTTGACAAGTTTTGGTGGCGTACAAATAAACACAACTCAAGTTTAAATTTTTTACATTTTTACTTTTCCGTATATGTACGTATATACGAAGTTTTTACGTATAGGGAAAGTTGGGTAATGCTGCGCGAAAAAAACGACGGATTTTCGGCAGAAAGGTATTGCAGGGCCCTGGTAATTTTGATACCACTTGTATACGTCTTCCATCTGAATTTTCATAATACTATCCATAATTCAGTGTTACTTCAGGTTCTGAACTCGGGGCCGAAACAGCAACAACAGATATACACCGTTCAAATGGCATTCTAGCCTGGAAATATGTAATATTGAGGAAGTGCATACAGGATGTGCCAAAAAACACGAAACAAACTATAATTCTACTGTCTTCTATAATAATTTGGGAGTCAGTTCTCTAGAACACATTAGCTTCTTTTACATACTCTTAGCTGATTCCTGCTGAGGCTATTAATATTTCGATCTTCGTCCCCCCTCCCCCAGAATCCTCATCAGATAGGAAATTATTCTCTGGAGAAGAAATAAAAACTTCTGCATACAATAAGTCTTATTCTTTCCGAATGCTAATGTTCTCGACGACATTTAGACTACAACGGGAGAATAAAACATGCAGGTCGTTCGATCCCACTGTTCCAAAAATGGAACATCAAGATTTATTACATAATCTCTGGGCTAGGTTTCAGTCACATGAGAGGACTATAGGTTCTTCATCAAAATGCACGTTTTCTTCCGTGTTTACGAATATTGATGAGCAAATACATCACTGACTTTAATTGCATTGTATACTTCCTGTCTCTTTTCAGACATCTTGTCACCAAATGGGGATATTTTTAAGCTATTATTCTTTCTCGTCAGTGACATTTCATGAAATGTGAGCATGTAAACCAGACAACCAATCCTCCCTCTCAATAGTAAAGGGAACTAGCACGGAAGCGAGAGCGAATAATGACGTTTCTGAGATAAATGAAAAAATGTTCCAAAAATGGAACAGTGGGATCGAATGGGTTATATACACTTATTTATTTATAAGGTTGTGCAATAATGTAAAATAATGGTCTCTGATCATGCGTGATAGCAAAATAATGAAATGCACATATAGAAAAATTGTATTACACACATGTAGTACAAATGTGATTGACATGATTTTTACATGTAAAAGTTTTATTTAGAGTAACGAAAGGTAATATTGTTATCAATTTTTCAACACACTCCATTTTCCACTTTTCCGAATAGAATCTAAAAAACTTAATTTTTAAGGACGGTGAATTTTGCATCGGATTTCTAGTTTTCGATTTCTATTGATGACGAAGTTTGTGGCAGGTGTGTTCTGCGTACAATAACGGCTTTACACAAGATTCCCCAAGTTTTCTATACAAAGTGTTATTTTTTATTACATTTTTATTAGCAATTCGAATTTGCTTTGGTGGAAAAAATGTTTGAATTGATGTAAAATGTTTATTTTGTCAGAGAGAATCACAATAGGACACAAAAATGTATTTTTTCTGTGAATAAGAACTAATTGTATCAACAGCTCCCTTTGTAGAATTATAGGTTGTCATTATTTCTGGTTTCTTTTCTCCAGATTCGCAGCCTCTTGCATCATTGTAAAGGGTGCTTTGAAGGGCAACACCTTCTTCATTCCTGGCACATATGATACTAATGTCGGGTAACTTGCAAAAGCGAAAGTAGAATATTAGTTTGTTGTGCCCTTTGTCTGGAGAAGTTTTGAGGCATCTAAAGCTAGCATCGCCCAGAAACCAATCACAACCAAACCATATCCAAAATTTTAGGCTAATTAAATGCTCTATTCCCGAATTTTAGGCTCCTCTGGATTTCCGAAAATCGTGGGCGCTGCCAGCTTTAGACTAAAGCTAGCAGCGCCCACCCAGCATCAATCTCAAAATCAATAGCAAAATCTGAAACCCCTCCCAAAAGTTTAGAATGATTTTAGGCTCTTGGAACAACAATCTCCGCGTTCCAATTCCAAAAATCAGGGCTGTACAAAGCGAAACAATTAACATTTGTTCTTCCGGGCGAAAAATGGTGGCTCAGAAATAGAAGTTTTCAAAGTATGGAGAGAGCGGAAACCCAGATATGATACACACCCTGGACTCAAAGAAGCTTGGCAGTCAACGTCGGTACATACCTAGCAGTGGAAAATTTACAGCAGAACAACTTGCTGACATTCAGAGAAATGCGAAGTATGTTCTTCGATCTATCTACCCACATGATGAAATTGTAGAACTTGAAAGAGATGGTCCTGTTGAAGGTTCATCTCTTTCTAATGAAACACACGTCAGTGGTGAAAATTCATCTGGCAATGCATTGTACAAGAAGGACATGATGCGCAATCTCCTCCGACGCGAGATAGGTATGTTCGTCAACTTCCATTTGAATCTCGCGCACCGTTGAGGAGAATATACGAAAATGCCAACGCGAAGAGAGTGATAGAGACAGCAAATTCTGTCTTAAATGAGGTCGTACAGACCCCAGGTAGAGATCTAGATATTACTGATATCAATCACATCGTGTATACGACTGTATATCTGGTATCTCAGATAATTCTGGGGCCAGCCAAGAACACCGACGGCCGACAGCAAAACAGTAAACAGCCCAGTACCCCCATGGACGAAGAGAATTAAGAAACGGATAGCCGATACTCGGCGTGAAATATCACTCTTAGCCGAGGCATCTTCTAAATCAACGCACACCACTAAAGTTCAACGAAAGATATTCAATGTTGAACAAAAATACCGAATTGAAAAGCAGGCTAAGCACATAATAGTACAGAATAGCAGGCTAATACACAAGCAGGCTAATGATAGTTGAGAAGCTAAAAGAGAAAATTCAAGCATGTGCTCAAAGAATTGGACATTACAAATGTAGAATAGATTTCCGTGTACAGAACCGGTTTGTTTGAAACAGACGCAAAGATATTCTATCGCAATCTGACTCAAAAACCGAATCTTGAAGACCGGGAGGTCCAACTCCCGGCAGATTTTGCGGGAACCGCTGGCGTAATGACCGCCACTTCGGCGGCTCACGGGGGCTGTTCCCTTGCGGTCTAGGACGGCCGCAGTGACACCGGATATACCCACCAGCGGGTGCAAATTGCACACTAGGATCGGAGACTGGCACGAATCGGGGCGGCTTAAATTCCGGTGTAACGTGGCGAGGGAGATGCAAAAAAGGGGCTTACCCTGGTTTGAAAAGACATTTATGAAACGCACATTTGCACGTTATGAAATGCACTACCGAAATTGGGGGATTCGGTCCCACGGTCACAGTTCAGTTCCGAATAACATTCTCGGTGGAGGTCTTCACACGAGTGTCAGTCGGGCTGGAGTGGCGCTTGGTGGTGGCTTAAAAGAACAACAATGGCATTATTTGGTGGCACCACGCATTGTTGTTGCAACCACCTCTATAAGAAGATTTATTGTTAAAATTATTTACATTTCAAATTCTACCTTTAATCTACTAGTTACTTACCACTAAGTCATTTTTTCCACCTTGATAAAGGATTTTCTTCCACCAACCTACTAAGGTAAGAAGGGTTATCCATTATAAGTAGGCATGGCCCCAAATGCCTAATTATAATTAGGCATGGCCCAAAATGCCAGGAATTAACTGTGTCTGTTAATATTCCAGAAGAAAAGTATACGAAATTACCATTCATGTATATCCATGTTTAATCCAAAAAAATTGTATTTGGTGTGTTGAAGTTTGTGTTTTAATGAAATTTCTTAGGAAGCACTCTCCCTTAAAAATTACAGCTTCACTCTCCGTCACATGAGCATACATGTATCCTTTCCCCGCGTTAAACCTATGTTCTTCACTATTCGCTTTAAGGATGTCTGAGAGCCTTTACAATTTAAACGCTTCATCACCCACAATCTTCGTATAGAGGTTTCTTATGGAAATACACAACCTACATAAAACATAATTCGTGGTACTTGACACAAAACAGTATAAAACAAATTGATAATTGTCTAGAGTAAAAATTTAATTGATTTCCTGAACTCAAACTACAATATATTTCATTGTCAATTCCATCCTTTGTAAAATTGTCCTGTCCTGCAATTTTACCTGTAATAATTTTGCCACTCGTATTATCAAACAAGTGTGGCTAACATGAATCCATTCTTCTAAATGCTTCCTTCCACAATCCACAAAAACATTTTGACAATCCCCTTTTGCAGGGAACTTTGAACGTGTGTTATCTTCAATGGTGTAATAATAGGTGTAGGCCCAGTCTGGCTATCCATTATTTTCCAATTATAAATAAATTGAATTTAAAAAATACAATATAATTAAACACACGAAATACTGAATCAACAAAACAGTTAACGTTTACTATTACTGAAACAGTTAACGTTTACTGCTAAAACTATTTCAATTGGGAAAACAGTCGGAAAATAATAAATACAAATAAATGACACCTGTTACTACTAAATTATTCTACGAAATCAATGCAAATAACGAAAATCAGCAAACCGCAAAATACAAATCGCTAGCAACAATCGCAAACACAGCACACTCCACATGAATGGCTTTGAATGTTGGCGGAATCTACGGAAGTAGTCATTTTTTCGTTGCAAACTTAAATATTAAAAAAATTTCCCTACCTCGTAAACGTAATATACTCAGTGTAATTATGTGAAGGTTGGCAATCGCTTTTGCCAACACAAATCGAAACGAAACTATCCCAAATCGAGTAAATACATGTTCGCATTCGACAGTGGTATTTTTCAAAAGTTGGCACGTTAGCTGGCCAGAACTACGAGTATAGCAAAGCATTGGTTTAAATGGTGGTCTTCCCGCTGGGACACTCGCTGCGCCGGTTTTTTTCGGAAGTGAGAGATAAGATTCTGCAGCGGTCGCTTATTGGTCGTGGGCGACGGTTTGGCGAAACCTATCCCCGCCGATCTCGCCCTCTCCATCCGCATGTGGCGGTGGCTACGTGGGAAGTGCCCTTCTGCTTATCGGTAACGCGCCACAGTGTCTACGTGTGAAGGGGCGCTAAATATTGGTAAGGAAGACATCTGTTCCAAGAATTTCCATGAATTTGCCACGCAATATGTCATGTCAACATGCTTCCCACCCGGACATATCATCCAATGTCACTCGATCGCCCCCCTTGTTCATTTCTACGATGTGTGTTTGCATTTCCTTTCGTCGAGGGCCCTGACTACGAGATTATCGAGTCGCCTCGTCTAGACAGTGCATTGTCGTTGCACGAGATTTTCGTGGGCCCCATTCTCGTTCAGCCTTTCTCGCGAAGAACGAGAGAGAGATGATGCAAATGACCGGTTTTATTTTATGTACTTGAAAAGGGCTTGAATGCTTGAATTTTATCGACTTGTACCTCTTGCTCACCCTCTTCTGGCGAGGGTGACCTCTTTCGTTAGTACTCATTATCATGTTCCTGCATACCTTGGAGCTGGGGTTGTGGCTGTTATTTCTATTGCGGTTGTGGAGGCATATGATATTGTGTAAGCAGTTGAGAGAGTTGAATTTTAGACAATTGCTGTTATTGTTGGAGGTGTTGACGATATTCATGCTGTTAAATTGCTGCTTGATCTGGGATCGGTTGCACTAGTTCGCCGCTGAACGACTTTCACTACCATTTGGTTGTAAGTTGCGTCCATTCCGCTTCGAATTAGTTGCCCCGTAGTGGATCAGCTCCCTGTGACGATTAACTAGTGTAATTTGATTAGTTAACTTCCCTATAACTAAAATATAACACACAACTCACACGAACGGCACGGAACATTTAGCGTTATCGCACTGATCGCTGAGGGTTGACCACTGCCAGAAAGCGATAAGAGCTGCCTCAGACACGAAGCATTCGTCTCGGATGCTCGAACCAGACTGTCCCTGAAAGAAATGGTCCTGAGCCACAGTTATTTTTTCTGGATATATCTGGTGCCATTGGAGATTCAAAGCCCATCCTGTGAGGCAAGGACGCTCTCTTATTTTGTTTCTCACTCGGCAGTTTGTCAACACCGAACTCAGTTTTAAATGCCATCGCGACCCGCCAGTGAGATTGCGAGCAGCAGTGTGTCTAGGAGTGTGTGCGCTTACAGGGGACGTAGTGTGTAGTGATAGGTTAAAGCACAGATTCCCAAACTTTTTCTTCCATCAACCCCTTTTAAAAAGATTGTTTGCTCCATAGACTCCCCTTAGTTTACTCTATATATACAGGATAATCATTACACAAAGAAGAGCACCGAAATGTCTCAAATATCATCATTTCATAGACTAGAATTTTGGTAAATATTTTTCACTAGTCGAAGCTCCGCTTGTAAGTAAGACATTTCTATTTTTTCTTGTGCAACGGTTACAAAATATTGAGTTTTTAACCGACCATAGTATTTCCGCAGTATCGTGTGTATATAGTTTGTGTAGTTTTCTAAATATCCTAGGCAATTGAGTGGGTAAGTCCCCTGATACGCAGATGCAGAAACTCGAAAGGGGGCTCTTATCGGCAATAAACATGCAATTAAATTTTAAATGTAATTGGTCAAAGAATGTGTGTGGCGAAATAGACAATGTCTGGAGTGTGGTTTGTTTGTGCTTTGCCAATATCCCTCCGCGGGGTATCTTTATAAGTGTCCTTACTTCGGGGGACTGGTTCGGTGCACCGGTAGCGCCAGCCTAGCTACGCCCCCTTGGCCTAAGACTGAATGGCATAGGAAAGAAGAGGAGTGAGTTTCTAATTTATTATTATGTTTTGTTGCTCTATATCAGAAAACAATTATCAAATTTAATATGTATTGCAATCAATATAATCCTGATTATACCTACCAATCTCCGTTCATATTCGGTTATAGACTCAATCGATGCCATGATCATTGTTGACCCCCCCCCCCATAACATTCTATTGACCCCCAGAAGCATCGATACCGAGCACGCTGGGAAGCTCGGTTAAAGTAACGCTTTATAGGTCAACGATACCGTGAATGTTTCATTTAATGCGGAATATCAAATATATTTTCTTGTTGACACAGTTAATATTTTCATCATAAACAACTGATACGTTGGATTGTTTCCGTTAACCTATATAACTAGTGAAAGCTACTTTTTTAGTTTCGATGTGTGAACATTGAGGAGGATGAAACCTCATGAGCCCTTCGGTGCGCTAATGAACATAATTAACAGCCAATTTAATTGAACATACATTTTTTAAAATGCCAGAGACCTGAGAAAATTTGTAAAAGTATTTGAGAATACAAAAGTGTTGTTGTGTTGCGTCTAGTTTGTTTTAAGTCTGTGTCTACATGCATAGTCCTCTAATATTTGTGTAGGACATATATTCTACAGGTGAAATTAATTTCGTCGGTACCCGCAGCAATAATGAATTACCAGTATCTTCAAACATCACTTGTACCATTTATTAAATGAGATGCTATATTAACGGATTGGATGACTTGACTCATTGAATGTAATATTTTAATATTTTGTCTTATGACGAGGAACATTCTTAGATACTCAGGTTTGAAGATCTCCAAACCAACGTTTATGATTATTATTACTGTTCATTACTAACCCTTTTGAGTTCCTATATTTTGCTTGTTGCATGTATGTTGCATGAAAGTCCACACAGTTATATGTGTATGACTTGTCAATATTCTGATTGTAATTTTAAATGCTCTGTATACATTTTGTCTGTGCTTATAATTTTTTAAAATGTTTGTATCATTGAATTAAATTTAGTATGGCCAGCATTGTACGTATATATCTATGTTTATATCTGAGATTCGGAAATTTCTAAAGACGTTGTTAATACCAGTTTTGCAAATAAATATCATTTAAGAAAGTGTGTATAAAGTTTTTTATCCCTTTCCAAGTGTCCCTCCCTGACCCCAATATTAAGGTTGGATTTATGACATGTTCGAAAAGCCCCGGTAGAGTTACCGCCCCATTCCATTCACAAAGGCAACCTCAGCGTCCTATATCTTTGTAATTTATTATAATAACAGAAGGAATGGGGGCGATATCAAAATGCGAAGGTTCTAGCAGTTCAATATTTTCAAATGTCACTATTTTTAGTAATATTTAAAGTAAAGACATCAGAATTGATCACTTCCTCAATAGACGCTACTTCGAGCCCAAAATGTAAGAAATTAAATTAGAATGATTCTCACTTGTTTCAAACTCTCAGAACGAGGAGCATAGTTATTAGGGTTGAAGGAAGACAATTCATTTGTTTTCTCGTATAGAGAATTATAAAGAATAAGTTGAAAACGTTTTATTTGTTATTGCCATTGCAATAATTTTGTATTATGAACTTAACAATTTTTTTAAACTAAAACAATGAGAATATCGAGTGACCATAACTGAGTCGAGTATATGACCATGACTAACCATTTGCAATTTCCAAGAGGCCTTTCGGGACCAGAATGAGGGCTTAAAAGCTAAATTAATTTAAAAAAAATAAAAGAAACTTAAATTGGCCTATTCAAAGATACGTACCTATGCTAGTTTTTCATTGACTTCCACGTGAGACTACACATCCCCCTCAAGCGTTACGTAATTTACAGACGACCCCCAAGTATATTTTACGTACTACCTTTGGAATGTTCTTTTTCAGAGTAAGACGCTATTTCGTCGTGGGTTTCAAGTAATATTTCATTCTCTTAGAAAATAAACAAGGTTGTGTTATGTTTATTTGATTGTTTATGTAGTGAAAATGTCGAAAGCCAGCAAGAGTATAACTGTCTCGTCAAAGTCGGCTGTTGGTCCAGAACCGAAGTGCTTGAAATGTTCCATGAAATTGTGTGTGAAGAAATTGTGATTACTATCTGCTGTGACTAGTTTTGTGCAATTACCAAATTTATATTGTTAATTTACAAAGAATAATCTAAAGCAAATAAACTGAATTTCACGTTGGCTTCAAACATTCCTGTGACAACTCGACTTTGAAAATTCAATTTCAATGTTAGAAAATATATTACGAAAATTTTGATTCAAATATATGTATCATTAGTAATATAAGAAATAAATTCAATAAAGGCGTAGAATAATTTAGAATTTACTCGAAACAATCGGAGGATCTGATAGACCAGTGTTACCTATGATGTAATTAAAAATGTAAAGAGCTAATAATTACTTAAAGTATCTGAAATCTATACAAGTTGAGGAATTCTATTAAGAAACTTTTGTAAACAATTCAGATCAGCGAATTTGATAAGCAAAATGTAGAATATGTTATGTCCATAAATGAAAATCGCACGCTAACTCAGCAACAATTTATTAATTCATTAATTACAAAAGTAGCCAGCCACATTGCCAGTCCCGGGCAATCTCCAATGCCCTGCTTCCCTACACGTCCGGCTCCTATTGAGGCGTACCGCCACTCGTGACTCTCTCGGGGCTCTCTCCAGACTGCCCGCGGGGTGTCGGCCGGCTCCCTATAAAGGGCCGATGCTAGGCGGCGAGACTCGCTCCAAGCCTCGAGCCTGCCGGACCGTGCCTACGGCTTGCCGCTGCCGCAGCCGATTCCCGCCAGAGCGCGCTGTCTTGATGCTCGCGCGCCAAATTCAATAATTATGCGCGCCGTGATAAGCGCGACATAACAGAATAGATAAGTTTTTAATACCAGTTCTGTGAGGAGGAGTTTTGCAGAATTTAGAAAGGTGAGAGGGGGTAATTTGAGGTTGTTTGCTGTTGGTGATCACGTGGACATAGGTATGCGCACAGGGAGAGACATAGAGCCCCTGAACTTTTCGAGAATATGTTTGATTCAAATTATTTAATTCTCATTATATTTTATTTTTTTACCAGTAAAAGTCTTATAATTAAAAAATAATAGAAAAGATTGGGGGAGAGGGGTCAGAGGAACTCACAAAATATTTGTTGGCCTCCCTTCTTATTTAAGGCACGCATAAGAACAGGATGCAATTTTTACATGGAGTGTTAGAAATTAACTAACTGGTTTTAAAGTTAGCTAATGGTGCCGATTGAGAAAAATGGTGATAAATGTTATGCAAAAAAAAGTGAAATACAACGCATTGCCATGTTTGTGTATGATGCAACTCATTTTATCCTAATGTAACCTCGTTTACGCTCAGCCTGTAAACTGCTTCCACAGTGATATTCGAGCCATTCGACTCTTTTTGTATGACGCTGATAATACCGGAGATTCTGATTCGCAGTTGCTTACATTACGGCACTGGCAATACCACGTGACGACGATCGGTCAACCGCATTCTGATGTCTTTCGCACTGCTGCTGGGGGCCAGTGAGGCGGGTCGCTGGTCGCTTAGCGGGGAAGGAGGCTTGGAGGTGCTTCCCAGTTCGCTGCGTGACGCTGATTGTTGGAAGCCGCTTGAAGGTACGTGCCGCTTTCACCGTGTGACAGTGACGCTATTCTTTCTCCTACCACCACATCTGAACCATATTTTCATCCAATCCAACTTATCTCTCATCACGTATCCGATTTGATTAATACGTGAGTACACGGAATGCAAAATATAACATCAGGATACGCGCTATACAGGTCGGATCCAAGGATCGGCTTTGCGTGGAACCGATGTATTATCCTTGTTCAAAGGAAATATCATTTGTACTCAACTTTCACCCGATGTTTTATTCAACGACATTCAGTTTCAAGAACATGTTTTATGACACGTAATTAGCAAGGACTTCGAGGACGCTTCTCAGCATAATTACACGTATCGTCAGTTCCGCCAGAGCGTGCAAAGGATCTCTCAGACGTGGCGCTGCGCAGCGGACAAGTTTAAGCTTTCGGAGCTTGTGGTGAAAACTATTGTGGAATTGAGTGATGTAGTCTTATCCTCGTGCTCAGTTCTGAATGATTGTAAAAATCTCACGTTGTTAGGTCGCGCGATTGTGTTTTGAACGTCTAACGCCTGGATCTCACGGTTACATTGCGTGTACTCTTGAGTTAAGCACTGCCATAGACAGCGCGATTGACAATGGCAAACCATCACTGCGATATTTGTCCCGGAAAGGAGACATATCAAGGAGTAAGCACCGCACGTCAAAACAAATTACATTTTACAATTTCCTACAAATGCATATTTTTCTATATAAACTGTTTAGGCGCTAGAGCGCGGTGAAAACTGTTTTCTTTATGGGTCTGTGGCCAAAGCAGCAGAATTGCTTTTCGGCCATCCTATCACGGGGCGGCGCTGTGTTTCAAAACAACTTTTATGTATAAATAATTGGCATTGTTAAATGGGTAACCCTCCGATACTCATAGAATCAGTAGGGATGTATCTATTTGCTGAAACGGTATATCTGTAAATCCAAACCCTAGGTAACCAAAATAAGATGGGGGAAAAAAGAAAATTATTACGACCATACGTTCTGTACAATACCGTACATTAATCAAATATTTGTTCCAACAATATGTTATATCAATATGTGCCAAATTATGGCGTGAAAGAACAACACCAAAGAGAATATTTGAGATATGCAAAAATATTAATCCTGATAATTTCATTGATACGTTTGGAAATGTAAACTTCAGGTTAAAAAAAAGAAACAAAACACCACTGTACAATAATCCGAGGGTAAGGAATCACCGGACCATACCGTTTCTGCCCAATTGCGATGTATAGTGTTTTTTTAACCTGATTTGTTTTTTTCAATTACTAGTATTAGTTTTCTCATTACTAGTCAATTGTGAACGTGGAAACAAGTTATTCATGTCAATGATTTGCAGATAATGATGTACGAGTAATTGTCAATGGAGAAAACTACGATAAATCGTGTTCTTTTAAAAACCGTACCATAGTGTATGTGGACTTAACCTACATTGACATGCGTGTAGAATCTGGCTCTATCTGATGTAACATTGCAATGAAGAAAGACTCCTTATCCGAGCGGGAATGATATTTACTGTGGTGCTGTACCTTCTATTCTCACTCAAGATAACTCCTTCTATATTATCTCCTTCAACTTCAATTCTAAAAATACTTTCGTTACCTCAACATTACGTAACCAGCCTCCACACGAACTTGGACTACTTTTGCAAATCTCCGACAGCGATATATGTACTACAAAATTCCTAAGAAAACGACAGTGATAGAGATCATTCAGATTCTCGCGCGTGATATGCAGATCCTCGTAGAGATCCTCCTAAATTTTGGAAGTGTGGCGCCCTTATAAATAAATTTAGCGTGCGCACCTGACATCTGCTTATCACCGATGTGACTGTCCCCCCCCCCCCCGTGGTGTTCGATCGGCGGAACATCACGTATCCGCCGCACCACGAATGTTTCATCACCGTATGATTTGTTGCTCACCTTTTTTTAATTTATTTCGACATACTTGTCTTTCGAGGAGGTTAAATTATGCAGTACATAGTTATTAACTTTTTGGGAATGACCATCCATAAGCAGTGGTTTATATAACTCGGAAGAATGTAATCATAGTGCTAAATTAAATGAAGCTAGGTTGAAGATTGTTTCAGTTTGATCAATTGACAGTAATAGAGGATTACGGTGGTTTGAATCGGTCTTTGGGATACCTGCATTTAATACGTGGGGATGCAGCATTGCGACCTAGGCTGAAAATTAAGAAGCATAGGGAAGTGTGAAGGTTTTGTTAAAAAGTTTGGGCTATTTGTGTTATGTGGTCGCTTAATGAGGGCACTTCTAATTCTCTGCGAATCTGGGTGTTAGGAATGAACCAGGCGGCATTTAAAGTTCTTCTTAGAAATATATTTTGAATGGCTCATAATTTTTGGAGATTGCTAGTCGCAGCACATCCCCAAACTGGGCAAGCATAAGTCATAGTTGGTAGAATTATGGATTTAAATAGTAGCAATCGGCATTCGACTTTCATTGAAGAACGTGCATTGATTAGAGGGAAGAGTTTTGATATTTTTGCAGATACTTTGTTGGCTATTGCATTTATGTGGGGTTTCCAAGTTAAACTTTTGTCAAGCAACATTCCTTAATATTTATCGGTGAGGAGATCCAAGGAATATATGTATTGTGAATCTTTAATTCGGCAGGATTTTTGGGGCGACGTAACGTGAAGATTTTTACTTGACATTTTAACGGGTTTATTTTGATTCTCCATTTTTGAGTCCAGTTGACGTACTCGTTTAGTGTGTTTAGTATGTAGTCCTTGGCTACGGCAATGTCGTGTGTTGCGAAGAAGGCGACGTCGTCTGCGTACAGCGCTATCTTGGAGTCACCGTCAGTGGGGATATCGTAGCTAAAAATGTTGAACAGAATGGGAGAGAGTGCCGATCCTTGTGGCACTCCTGCATCAATGGTGCGCGGGTAAGAGGTTGAAGAGTTAATTTTTACAATAAATGATCTGTTCGTGAGAAAGCTTTCGATAACCTTTTGTAAATACACCGGGACTCCTAGTTGTCTAATTTTATAAATTAGGCCCGAGTGCCAGACTCTGTCGTATGCCTGACTTATATCCAGAAAAACTGATGCTGTATGTTTCTTTAGGTGATAGACTTGTGCTAATTCTTCAGTCAGTCGTAGTAGTTGGTGCGTTGTTGAGTAATTGGTCCTGAACCCGAATTGAAACGACTGAATAGCGTTGGTGGAGTTGAATTTAATAAGTCTAGACAGTATTAGTCTTTCAAAGATTTTTGAAATGGTTGGCAATAGACTAATAGGTCTGTAGCTTTCAATACATCTCGGGTCTTTTCCAGATTTACAGAAGGGAATTATTACAGCTTTTTTCCACGCTTCGGGAAAATAGTGAAGCCTTAAAGCTGCGTTGAATATTGCCGTGAAGGCTGCAATGGATCGCTTGTTCAGCTTTTTCATGCACACTGTATTCATGCCGTCGATTCCAGGTGCTTTCTTAATTTTCAGACGCTTGATTTCAAAGGCTGTCTCAGATGGAGTAATGAATTTGATGGGTGGAGCGGTGGTTGGAAAAGTAGAGTTGACTAAATTTTCGACTTCGAAGTTGAATGATGCGTTGGTCACGGGATGCGGTTTGAAGGTAGCTTCTAGGTGTTCCGCCATTAGCGAGGACTTACCCTCGTCTGAGTATACTCGGTTCGTTCCTATTTTCAGGGGTGGGATGTTTGATTTTTCTTTGGTTAGGTGCTTGACCGATGTCCAGAGGTGACTCGAACTTGGATGAATTTCGCCTATATACTTACTGAAACTTGAAAAACGTAGTTTATCAAGTTTGTTTTTCACCAGCCTTGTTAACTTATTTACTTTCGCTTTGACGTCTGGTCTTCGAGTAATTTGCCAGTAGCGTCTCATATTTTTTGATTTAATTAAATTTCGAATGTTAACTGGGAGCTGTTTAGCACTTGTCGAACGACGAGTGTAGTATGCGGACGGCAGTTCAAAGTTGCCGCGCTAACTGCGCGGCAAAGAGCGCCGGCAGCATGTTCCCGCCTCCGGCAGCGCGCAGCACAGAGCGTCGGCATCAGGCGCGCTGAGCTTCGTCAAACGCGCCAAGGGTGTGCTCAGAAACCAGCCACGCCTGTTACCTGGGCTCCGCGCACTGGTGAACCGGCCAATCAGGGGAAGCCGCGGGAAGCCTTGCGCGGGAGCTGGCCCAAATAAAAGGACGCCGGCGGAGGATCACCGGCAGTAGAGCGCTCGGCGTGGTTTCAGCCAGATGGCAGATTGTTTTTTTTGTATATGAAGTTTTGTGGTAACTGTACATAGCGGCCGAGTTGGCCCAGATTTTGTAAATAAATATTCTTATGGAAAGTGAGTGTTTTTGAGTTATAACAGTGGCGACGAGTAAAAAGGAGAATGAACGCGGAACAATTTTCACAATTGATGGCGTGTCTACAGCAGCAACAGCAGCAGCAGATGGCGATGATGGTGCAGACATTGCAGCAAGCGGCAATTTCGTCACGACCGAGCAGCCCAGCCCCGCCGTTCGCAACTTACGATGCAGCAGAGGAAACCTGCGAAGAATATGTGGCCAGATTGGAGCAACATTTGTTATGCTATGATATTAAAGAGGAATCTCGTAAAAGCATTTTTTCTGGCCACAATCGGCGCACCGTTAAATAGGTTGTTACGTAAGTTAAGCAAGGAAGAAGAGATTTCGCAGGTGTCATACGATATACTTAAACAGCGGCTGCTAGCTCATTTTTCGAGGGAGACGCATTTAGTGGCGGCACGCTACAAGTTTTATTCATCCAGAATGAAGCCAGGCCAAACGCATGCCGATTGGGCGACGGAGTTGAAGGGTTTGGCGAAGCGTTGTGCGTTTGAATGCAA
>JAHLJT010009858.1:2428123-2487177 GCA_031308135.1 Acheta domesticus
AGTCTGTGCAGAGTCGTGCAGGTTGAGCTCTGGAGAGCTTTGAAGTAATGAAAAGATCCGCGTCTGTTAATTTGTTAGCTTATGACTTATAATGACGTAATTAACTTAAAATAGTTATTTTAAAATTATTCTTATAATTCATAAATTTAAATAAATAATTTTATCATAATTAATTCCGTCAATTAGAGAAAAATCAAATTCTACATCCACAATCAATTTTTTGATCGTGAGAACTTTTTTCCTGTGTTTTCCCTCTATTTTCTCTGGAATTGAAATTCCCTGTGTTTTCCAGAAAGTGGTCACTGTTAGACAGTGCTGGCGCTCTATGCGACTGGCCAAGCCCCTCTCTAGGCTTGTTCCAGCAGCAGTCCGAAACACTCCCGAACTAGGCCGCGCATGCGCAGTACAGTAATGGCTGTTCCAGGAGTAGCAGTAGTGATTCTGATTGTGAGGGGCGTTCCAGCAGGGTTTCTGATTGGTTTGAAACCAGTCAAACAGTCCAAATCTGTTCATGCATTCTGCGCCGAACTAGAAATCTGCACATGCGTACCACGGACCCCAATTTCCCGCCATCGCCAAACTTCGACGACACGCCATTAACGTTTCCGTCAAGTTTCTGCATAGTTGTTTTGTATTCCGCTCTTTATATTTTGGCTCTGCTTTGTTTGACATTTTATTGATCCTTGGTTTTTGGTGACTTGGCTTTCTTTAAAATTTTTCTTGTGGATTTTGGAACTTTATATTTGTTTCTTTTATTTGAGAAATGGAAGGTGAGTAATTTTAAAGAAGTTTCTTGTACCGTGACGTACTGAAATACGTGCAGTTATTTACCATCCTGTTTTGTTAGCGTATTATTGTTTCAGATTTATATGTGGTTTCTTCATTATCCTTACCTTTTACTGACCTAAGAAATAGTTTTTATTTAGATGTGTTGGGAATACTCTTGATATTAATATGACGTCTAATAATTTTGAAAATATTTTTTATGTTGTATACTCTTGTACTTAGTCTTTGCTATTGTACTTATTGGTAATTTCCATGCTTTGTTATGTACACATTTTGTAATTGCTGCTCTTAATGCTTTAATATGGAAGGTTGCATTCATTTTTTAAATTTGAATGATTTTGTACATTAGCATTCACTTTTTGTTTATACTTGATTGTAGTTTTCTGTAATATTTTTACTTTCTCGCCTTACGAATACTTCGTAAGAAGAGAAAGTTATGTAATCGTGCGGCGGAAAACGGAGAATTTTCGCCAGAAAATCTCTTATAGCAGGGGTCTGGTGACAGAAAAGTGGATAAAACCTGTTGCTAAATTAGAAAAACAATCCTCTATCTCGTGGAGTAGTCAAAATCCACGATTTGTTGCTTTTTCATACTTCAAAATCGATTGACGGCATTCTGTCCGTCTGTCCGTCTGTGGTCAACGCTAGCGCCTAAACCGTTCGGTCGATTTTCTTCAAATTGATATTCCCCGATGGTTTTGACTCGTCTCAAGGCCTCTTGAATTTGAAACCGATATCTTAGTATTTGAGGATACTTTACATGAAGCCCATTTGAGATTTTATGAATTAAAAAAATGGCTCCAAATTTTTTGATTATATTATATTGTTGAATAGTGCGAAGAACGTTGAAGGGAATGACGTAGACATCATTTTCGTTTATAGGCCCTATTTTTCGAAAATTGCAAAAAACTGTTTAAAAACTCCAAAATTGAAGATAGAGATTTTCGCTTCAGACAAAGTCGGTTGTAGAGAATTAGCACTTCAAATAAGGTCATGTACCATTTTGGGGAAAAACAAATAGTTTTTGCGTAAATTGCGACAAATTGACAAAAAAAACTTTTCTCAAAAACCGCTCCAAATTTTTTCTTTAAATTTTCTGCACGTGTGTAAGAAGGGAAGGTAAATATATAAATAAACTAGCGGTGCTATAGAATGGCACATACTTTCTCGCAGTAGTTATTTTCCAAACGCCGATCATCCGATAAATTATGTGGAGTTAACCGTTTACCGCTGCCTTTCATGTTTTTTGTAAAGACATGTTTTTCGCATGTTAACCTTCTTCCTAATGATAGAACTGATTCAAGATCGTTTTGACTGAAATATTAAGAGTTGTTCCCCAAGTCGCTCCCGTAGCGCGATTGGTTAATGCACCTTGCGGTTGAGATCTTCAATGGTACCGAGTTCGATCCCCCGTGGGGAATTTTAATTTGATGAATGTGATGTTTCAGGAAAAAAACACTGAAGAGTGTAGATACTTTATTAAAAATCATTTGAAGTACTTCTACTCACGAATAGATTCAATATAGAAAAATAGACAGGACTTGTCTGTGTTTTCCCTAACTGCGTCTTTTAAACAATTTTTTTTCAACTCTGTTATTCGATTTCTGAAGCGTATGACTTGTCAAATCAACTGTTGTCTAGTATATATCTGTATGAACCAATTTAAGTAAAATTATGAGCATTTTAACGTTAAATTGTAATACAATATAACCAGAAGGCATGCGATGAACTTACATATACCTAACGGTACCGAAAATTGTTATTACTTTCTCGCCTTACGAATACTTCGTAATGCGGTTTATCGCTGCCTTTCTTGGTCATGTTTGAAAGACACGTTTTTCGCATGTTGAAAATTACCGGCTCCTAATAATAAAAGCGATTACGTATAGACTAAAATATAAGTAATTGCGATAAATGTCCTGGAAATGTCTGAATATATTTGTTCAAATAATTAACTTTTAACAAATTTTTACTTTTCTTGTATTTGTAAAGCGTTTTGCCATCGTATCAATTGTTTCTTAATCATGCATTTACCATTTTATAGGTCGGTTCTATTGTTTCATGGTTCTGTTCGACAGAGACGGTGTTGGTGTTGCGTAGTGGTGTAAGTGCCGGTTCGTTGAATTTGAGTTTCGGTTGTCGGATTTTGGTACCGAAAAAGTTTGCTGGTATAATACACTTTTTCTGGTTTATGAAGTAGTGGAATAGCAAAAAGGACCGTATAGAAGCAGAGCGAGAAAGTATGTGCGTTGGAAGCACCACAATTTTTTTTTGTGTTTGTGCATATGCTGTTTCTTTGAGACTTGTGTAGCTCCTCTCTACTTGGTATTGTAACTGCCTGTGCCTATCTGCCTATTGTATCTGCCTGTGTGATCACTTTTGCAAAAGTAGTTGTAAGTAAATTAACCCTCGAGCGGTCGCGCTTTATTTGGTCACACCAGCGGGCGCGAGTTGCCTGTGCAACACGGCGATTTTTCGATTTTGGGAGCGTGGGGAGCAAATATCTGATTGTATAACTATAGTATGTTATTGTTGAACTAATTTAGAATAACTGTATCTTATAACAATTATAATTATATTTTTAGTTCTACGAGTAATAATTTTTTAAATATCATCTGTATCATTACAAGTTGTAAACTATTCTGACATCAAAATATGCTCTATTCAGTATTATAACATGTCACTGTGATAAATTCACTTTGCGTTCTGCTGGCAAGTGAATTGCCCACACTTTTCATACCTCAGTGTTTTTGTATTGTTCATTTGGCCACACTTCACAGATTTGCTACGCTTTCTGTTTGATTCTTGTTCTACTTTTATTTCATCTTTACTATTCCTGCTTAGAAACATACCCAGATCCAAATGAAGTTCGGCATTTTTTTCTCTTTTAACCTTAATAATTTCCAACTAAGAAAATGCCAAATTGTGCCAACATTTTCTTCGCTTTCTTAAGCCGTCTTTTTTGTTCCATTTTGAGAGACCGTGTACATTCACACCAGCAATATTCAATAATCTGAAGAAAAGAGACATTGGCCACCTTGTTGTAACACGGAAAGACAACCGTTTTAACGAAGTTGGGAACTGTTCAAAAGATAATATGTTTCGTTCAAAGTGCACTTTTTTACGCACCTGCATAATTAGGAGTGACGTAAAGTCCATTACACTTGACATAGAGAATTGTGTACACTAAACCATATCTATTGTTGCACTTCAAGAAAATTTCATTTATATTTTATGTATTTATATATTATTTGATCGAGATATTGAGCGACTTATATTACTTGAGAAAATTAGTAAAATATTTCATCTGCTGCGTGGGGAGCTGGACCTCCGTAAATTCTCCCTCTTACTTTTATTGTCGCTGCATAATGCTAATAAGATTACAGGTTTAGATACAATTAAAGATTTTAGGGGACTGTCAGAATTGAATTCAATAGTTCATGTAATCTATGTTACATATCATTTTAATTAGGACATATTTGAAGATCACGATTGCGTTGAACTCAGAGCTATGGACTTGACACAGCATATTATTGTAGCATCTCATATTAGTAACACGTTAATTTCATAATGTGTAATAACAGCACTGGCCTTTTACTTGGAAGTGTCTGTTGGAGGTTGGTTTAATGTCAAAAAGGTAAAATCTGTGTGATGTACCACGGGAGAAGAGTGCAATTGTGAAAGGTTTATCAATCCGTGGGATCCCTACCCACTGACATAGAGGTGAGCAAATTGTTACAACATGTACAGCCAAGTAGACATTGTGTTCTGTTCTTTGTTCATACTAACATATTTTATGTGGTTATTCTTTGCACTAAAAATTTTGGCATTCTTTCTGCAAGAAATGAAGAGATGTTTTTCTTTCACCGCTGCCTTTCTTGGTCATGTTTTTTGAAAGACATGTTTTTCGCATGTTGACATGACCGGGTCCTAATGATTAAATCGATACAATTAAGTTTTGACTTAAATATAAGTAATTGCGATAAATGTCGTGGAAATGTCTGTATATATTTGTTCAAATTTTTAACTTTTAACAATTTTTTACTTCTCTTCCTGTATTTGTAAAGCGTATTACCATCGAATCAATTGTTTCTTTATCATGCATTTACCATTTTATAGGTCGGTTCTTTTCTTTCATGGTTCTGTTCGACAGAGACGGTGTTGGTGTTGCGTAGTGGTATAAGTGCCGGTCGTTGAATTTGAGTTTCGGTTGTCGGGTCTCGGTACCGAAATGGTTTGCTGGTATAGTACACTTTTGCTTGTTCATGAAGTAGTGGAATAGCAATAAGGACCGTATAGAAGCAGAGCGAGAAAGTATGTGCGTTGGAAGCACCACTAGTTTTTAACTAGATTTAATAGTTCTCTCATATTGCATTCTCTAAAACCAAGTAGAAACGTGCGTTAATGTTTCCTAAGTGTCATGATCAATGCTTCTATAATTGCAGTTTTTGTTTACATGTCAATTTCCATTAAAAGTTCATAAAAAATAATAAATTTATCTTTATGACATACCAACAGGTGTGTTTGACTATTCGCTGCATTCGAACGAAGTCTTCCCGCCTGTGACAGGCTAAGCTGATATCGCCGCGTGCCCCAAACCTTTGTGAAAGCCATTCGCGTGCTGGTTCGTGTGACGGCCCTGCACTGAGCCATCTCTCTCGGTCGTGGCACTGAGCACCGGGGCGGGGGTAATTGGAACAAAGGTAAGTGCGCTTCACAATAAACGGAAATGGGAGAGGAATAGCGTTATGAAACTATGCTTATCACCAGCGTATTCGCCATTAAATTTGAAGCTATGGAACTGGTTTTGAGAAGAATCGAGCTCATATCCAAAACTGAAAAATTCAACAAGTTGTTGAATGTTTGCTATTTTGTTACAGAAAAAAAATGGGAAGAAAATGCCCATTTCTCCCAAACTATAGGAAATATTTCGATACAGGAAGCAAAATACTGTTTCAAAATTTCATATACAGGCTGGACCACCTAAGTTGTCCACAGCAAATATCTTGCAAACGGTTCGAGGTATCAAGATGCTATTTGCGCCATGTTGTTGCAGATGATGGGGCAAATAACATATTTCGTTTCCTTGTTAAGAGATATTGACACAACTTTGATTTTTTTAAAGTGTATATTTTTCTCCATCATTCTAAAGATCTTTCAAAATCCAATGCAATGATATGAATATTGTTAATTCGAAAAGTATTTGTTGCAAAAACACTGCACTCCATTGAAAATGAACAATATGCAGTTAGCTGATGTTGAGGCAACAAATGTTTTAGGTCTTTCAATTCAATCAAACCTCAAATGGAATATACATATAGCAGAATTAAACACTAAATTAAGTTCATTATGCTACGCATTCAGAATTCTTTCAAATTCTGTCAGCCTTCATGCGGCTCGTTGCGTTTATTTTGCAAATGTGCATTCCCGCCTGAGATATGGCATAATATTCTGGGGAAGCTCATCCTGTAGTATTCAGACCTTCAGATTGCAAAAGAAAATTATTCGAATAATGAAAAAATGCCTTCCACGTGATTCCTGCAAGCCTCTTTTCATTGAACTGGGAATCTTACCATTGCCTTGTCTATTTATTCACGAATCTGTAATATTTGTCAAGAACGACCTACTTAACGGAGGGAACATATTTTCATGCAATATTGATATTTATAATTACAACACACGCCGTAGAAATCACGTGCATCAAGTGTCAGTATCAACAGCTCAGTACAAGAAATCAACATACAATACATATACGTTACTTTACAACGCATTGCCAGATGACATAAAACAATTGAAGTCGGTACACAAATTTAAGTTAAAAGTAAAATCTTTTCTGCTGCAAAACTGTTTCTATACAATTAGAGACTATACTGATCGTGAAAAAGAAAAATAATGTTTAATGTAATAAAACAAAGATATATAATGAATTAGTTTATGTTTGCATTGTATACATTTAAAAAAATATTTAATACGCCTGTAACAAGTAATGTACTTCAGCTTCCGGGTCAATGACCTCCATCTCGATCAGGTTTTTGTCCAGTTTCCCTGATACCATTGAGCAAATGCTGAGATGGCCCCTAGTTTTGCTTCTGGACGTAAATGTAGCTTCACTGTGCGCACGTTTTGTTGAGCACTCCTTTTGCTTGTAGTTCATTGACAGTTGAAATTTATTTTCTATAACTCGGGAAAAAACAATTTTCAAATATTTGATTTTTCTAAAATAATTATTTTCTAAATACCTTTTTTTGTTGTTTTTTTTTAATTCTGGCCCTCAAGAAAATGTGCGCAGATAAATTTCTTTCCCCACACGTCATATACAGTTTTTACTGTTTTTTGACAAATAAAATAAATAAATAAATAAATTAGAACTTGGTATAACTCCACCAAGTGAAGAATGAAGGCTGTGATTGCGGCGCGTCGTGGAACTAACAGTGAAAACAGTCACAGTGTGTACAGTCAGTTTAGCTAACAAAAGTCCCCAGGAGCGGGAAGCGAGTTCAGAGACTGATCCTACGGAATCACCATGGCCTCCTTCATAGAGGTTGTGAATCAGCTGATAAAATATAACTTCAGAGACACATCATGCAAGATTTGCACTGACTGTTTTATTTTGTCCCTTTAAATTACTTTCTTTACTTTTCACCGTCCTAGTACAAGACTATTATAAAAAGTTTTATTTATATTGAATTTTTAATACTTATTCATTGAATTTAAAAATTTTGTATTCTCCTTCATTCGTCTTTTCCATCGGCTTTTCTTTAGACGGTTTATTAGGTGTGCAATAAAGTACCAAAATTTTAATTTTACTGTCATAAGTATCTATAATATTCTTCACTATGGTGGTAGTTACTTCTTACATAAAAAGAATTCTATTTGGAATATATTCTGAGACACTACTAAAATAAATGATTTATATGAAATTATAATAAATGATTTGTATGAATGTTACTGTTCATCGAAAGAATTAGTTTCAAAATTTTGAATCGTGTTGCAGAAAAAAGTATACTTTTATTTCTTTCAATATGATGTGCAGACATGTCCAAATATAGTTAAAATATTAATTGGGAATATACTAGATTTGCCACGAAATAAATCGCGCTTTCTTTCGCAATATTTTGGCACGGTACCATTTTAATTTTGAATTGAGTATCCTTTTATCTCCGTCTCTGTCGTTTCGGTTTGAAACACAGGCAGTGGCGCGCTCCTGTAAACATAATTCTCAAGTTGGTCGAGCTATAAATGCCATCCTGCAGCGCGCAAGGACAGCTGACTTTGCTGATATCTTATACGCGAGTCGTGCACCTAGTCGGAAAACGAGAATGTCCGTCGATTACGAGACTTCCTATGCTCTTACTGGTAATGCTACTGACTAGGGCCCGGATAATTATGTACTAAAAATTAGGAAAATATGTACATATATATGTATTATTATGTATAGAAATATGTGCTAAAAAGTAAGAAATATGTAACATTTGAATTATTATATCAATTCGTTTTAATAAAATACTTTTGCTCAAATATTGATCTGTAGACAATATACTCGTAAAGAATAAAATTAATACATAATACTACTCATAATTCTGTTATTTACAATGATAGTTATTAACGATGAGAAACAAATATTTGTTTCAAACACATACAAATAGCTGAAGGTAACGCTTTAAACTGCCTTCGGTTGTTTGACTGTTTTTTTCTTTCTTCGTCGTCTTCATCTTCTTTCTCGTCTTCATCTTCTTTGTCTTCTTTTTCGTCGTCGTCGTCTCTCTTCCTATCTTTCTCTTCGTCAGTATTGGTACTGGAGTTTAATCAACGCCACCAACATCTAATTAAGAGATGCTGATTTAGTGCCGGGTCATACTGATCAAGGTCACAGCATCAAAACACGAAAAAACACGTTTTTGGAAATTTCTTCGAATTTTATGGCCATATCTGGAAACAAATGATCAGTTCCCCATCAGGAGGCCGAGACGCATCGAACGACACCTCGCTTGTCTGGATTGGTGCACAGGAAGTGGTCTCCCCGTGAGAGACGGAACGGCTCATCCGCCAGCATGCACACAAGGAGTTTACTCAAATACTATATAGGAATGAAATTTTTCCTATTATCTGTGGGAGGGGCTTGTACCGACTAAGTGTTCCACATCGCACGAAGTTACTGGTGTATATTTAAACTTTGTCCCAACATGTCACTGTTCAATGCTATTCACAGATTAGGGAATAAAAACATTGCTGGTTGATATATAATCAATTGACTCTTAGCACAAATTCCGCCTCTTTAATAATGTTCTTACCCAAGACGCTATTGCTAGACTTCTCTGAAAAGATAAAACAAACTTTGCTTGTGGCAAATTCCTAGTCTACGTTACCACAAGGTTTAAGCCAATCGCCGTGAATTATTTTCTTTCCTTTTCTTAACCAAAAGCCGCGGTGCCCCATCATGATTTTACTTTAGGTTTTTCACCTCAGAGATACTTTACAAAAAGAGTTTAAGCTGCAGTGCAACAAACGGCGAAAGAAAACTGTCAATGGCGCTTTCTGAGCTGCGTTGGTGCGTGTAATATTTGGCGAAGGGTATTAAGGTCAAGGGAGACCTCTAGCAGAAGATAACTCGCGCCCACAACGCATTTTCCAGACATCATTTTCATTCACCAACTTCCTTTCCGAGCAGTGTTTTTTCTCTGTTATACTCGGGCCTGAAATCTAGACACCGGAAGCTTTGGAATGCAAAAGCGCCGTTTTGTAGGATTCTGCGAGCTGCACTATCAACATTTTTGCGCGATGCAATAGCACCAATTTAGAGAGGTGACTGAAGAAAAATTGTTTGACCATGCTGAATATTTTGTCTGGGTGATTCCTTATCAAAAACGTAGGATAAATGAAGAATTATACAAAAAGAATGCAGAAAAACGGAAATATTAAGAAATATTTAAAAATATGTACTTTTGTGTAAAATATGTAAATATATGTACTTACGGGTAAAATATGTAAATATATGTACCAAAAAGTCATTGGTTTTAGGCCCTAATCGACAAGAAACGTAAATATACCGTGGTTTTGACTTGATAGAGTTAACCCACGGAAATATTTAATTACATAATTATCCGGGCCCTACTAATGACCTTTATTATTCTCTCTATTGTTTAATTTCTCATCTTGTTTTGTTTTGTTCGTTATGAATACCTTCATTAATGTTTTCTCTTGTTTTGAATTATTTCAACTTTGCAACTTTGTAACAAAAATTGTTACAAAATGATTAAATGAAACGAAATAAATGAACTGGGCTGGGATTTCTCCTCAGTGTACACGTTTTTTCTTTTTCCCTGGAATACGATACGTTCCCCAAATTTAAATTTAATACAAGTATTTAGATACACATCTCCGTTGAAATCAATGTGATTTCGAACACCTCTCCTTTCCTGCGCATATAGAACTTGTGAAAATCCAAAACCGAGGTCATTAGCATTACCATTAAGAGCATAGGAAGTCTTCTAATCGAAGAACATTCTCGTTTCCATACCAAGCTCACTTCCCATTGCAAATAGTTTTTATGAGATGGAAAGGAATATATTCTTACCAAAATGTTGCTACCTATTCATAATTGAATTTATGATGGTCCAGAGGTGTGCAAATTGTTAGCTGAAAGCATACATCAGCAGAGTATTTAGTTTCATTCTCACAGGAGCTTGAGTGGTTCAATTTCAAGTGTCTCTCTGTTTGTAATATTGGGAGGCATCATGATTCAGTACAAATACAAAAAAATTCTAAAGACAACTTTCTTCCCAATTACAGCAAGCATAATGAAGCATGTCATTAAGCTAAGGCTTTACAAATTTTATAGATAACATTATTGTAAATACACAGTCATTGTTCAGCTATCTGAATCACACGATAATAAGACGTCAAGAGTGAAGCAAAATATAACAAATTGATGACACAAAACCTAATATAATGCATTGATGACATTACAAGAAAAACATCTTCAATTTTGCAGTTTTTAAACAGTTTTTTGCAATATTCGAAAAATTGGGCCAAACAACGAAAATGATACCTACGTCATTCCCTTCAACGTTCTTCGCACTATTCAACAACAAAATATAATCAAAAAATTTGGAGCCATTTTCTTTTAAATTAGAAAATTTCAAAATGGGCTTCATTTAAAGTACCCTCAAATACTAAAATATCGGTTTCAAATTCAAGAGGCCTTGAGACGAGTAAAAACGATCGGGGAATATGAATTTTGAAGAAAATCGGCCGAACGGTTTAGGCGCTAGCGTTGACCACAGACGGACAGACGCACGTTTTGCCGTCAATCGATTTTGCAGTATGAAGAAACAACAAATCATGGTTTTTGACTACACCACGAGATAGAGGATTTTTTTTTCTAAATTTAGCAACAGGTTTTATCCACTTTTTTGTCACCAGACCCCTGCTATAAGAGTTTTTCTGGCGAAAATTCCCCGTTTTCCTCCGCACGATTACATAACTTTCTCTTCTTACGAAATATTCGTAAGGCGAGAAAGTAATAACTCAAATTAATAATTGTAAGAAAATAAATATAAAACCAAAATTTATACTAAATCTAGATAAGTATTATTTATCATAATTTCAGAAAAATGACACTTATTGAAAATAAATATTTAAGAAATACTTGGTTCATATCTTTCGTGAAAAAATGCACGTAATTAAAGCACTGGAAACAATTATACAATAGTGATGAATACAGACTGGAAAAATATGTGGAATGAAACGTCAAAAAACATATAGTAGCCAACACATAAAATGGGTAACGACCAAATTCCAAGTCCCAGTCTTTCTGCACATTCTGGCAGCACTGTACGGAGGATAACGCCATCTGGTTCTTTCATAGTTAACTGTTACAAAACAACATTCTGAACCAACTGCCAACGACTGAAAGCTGATGGGCTAGATTTCCCCCAATCATGGTCTCTAGCGTGAACGTTCCCTATGATAGGCGTGTTTATCGTAAGGGTTGACAGTATAGGCGCAGATAGCACAGGGGGGCGTGAGCAGTCGCATTCGATCACTTACGAGAAATAAATCAATAAAGATTATATTATACATTACGACATAAAATGTTCTGCAATTGAAATAGAATTAGTAGATTAGAAAACGTTTAATTAAATTTTTCATTTAATCCAGATTTACTTGCGAAAAATCAATTGAATATCATTCCTCCTTTTGATGCAAAACAACTCAAGTATGAGAACGAATGTTACGAAAGTTACGAAGAAATGAAATGTGCGAAGGCGGCTCGAAAATCAGAAAAATATTTGGGAGTGAGCAGTTTTGACGAAGTAATAGTGTTGAAATATCAGTATTTACGAAATTGAACAATTTAGCAACAATTAAACTAGGTATTTAGTAATAATTTTGCACCTCTTGTAAAACTTATTTTGCAATATTCACCTCAAAAACAATTTGAGGACCCTCCCGGGCGGCAAAGCGCACGTTTCGGAATTGTTTATAAAATTGTTAACGTGCAAGATTGTTAATTCGCATTTTGGTTCTGGAACATGGAGGAACCTTTTGTATTGTCTTTTCTAAACTGTGAGGTGAATGGTCAGTGAGAAACGGCCTTAAGCTAAACCCATTAAAATCTCAATCAATTATAATTGGGTCCTGCCGGTCCCATAAAACACTTCAGAATCTAAAATTCCTGATATCATTTTGGACAACACTACTGTTCCTTTCCGCTCTCGTGTTAAAAATCTTGGTCTGACCATCGATAAATTTCTAAATTGGGAACTTCATTCTCGGGACACTTGTCGCAAAGTGTATACCTCAATGTACTCAACTCAAATGTGCTTACAAATGCCTTCCACTCAAAGAACTTCTAGTAAAATCCTTCCTGCTCCCCCTGCTTGATTACGGTGATATCGTGTAAGCTAAACATAAAGAAATCAACCGCTGATGCATTTCAAAGAGTTCAAAATGCATGTGTAAGGTTTCAATACAATTCAGAAAGTATGATCATTAGACTTCGGATCATTAGGTCCTAAAAAATGTAGTTTTAGGCGCCTAAAAAGGTCCTAAAAAGTAGGGAAATAGGTCTTTAATAGGCATAATGTATAAACAAATTTTATGCATCAAGCCGTGTAAACAACGGTGATTTCTTAAACACAGTCATATTTCAAAACACAGTTAAATACAGTGTGAGGGATAAGATAATATTAAAATTGAACAATCATAAAAAATCTGTCTCCCTTTCAGTTAATTAAAATACAAAGGATAAAATTATATCTTACATGAATTTTAAGAATTAATGCAACATTCTTATTTTTTTCATAACAAGTCACTTTCACTTTTTTCCATAATTTTGTCCACCATAAAAAATAGGAAGCATTTTCAGATGATGTGCGGTAGGTTTATGTTTTTAGTCGGTCAGAATTATCTAAAATGTTGACAAAGATCTCTCAACGTCTGCGGTGGTGATTGGAACATATTTAAAAAGAGAAACTATTGTGATGGTGCCGCGGGCCTGCCTTGCCCAGTCCGCGAAACTACCATCGGGTGAGTTCGTTCCCCTATCAATTAACCTCTTGTTTTTCAACATGCTTTGCCAATTTGAGGGCTGCCCGGCCGCTCTCTTTGGTTCATGCCCGCACACACACTATCATTTACTATTTCCTTTTTATTTAAAATCAATTTCACACATGCTAGGAAATTTGGAGGAATTTTACCTGTTTTTAAAATAAAAATCATTGTTGAACTTGGGTCATTTTCGAACTTATTGAAAATTTGAGTACATTAATAGGTCGAAAATTACTTAATTACTACAATGTTTTTAACTCTCTTCTTCTTCATTCTTCTCTCTTCTTATTTCATTGATGATAATTATTATAATGTCTTTGCTGGCACATACCCTTTTTATGTCTGCGTAGTCTTACTTGGATCCAGCCATGGACTCGAGCGTTGACACGGTTTTACATCTTGGAGAACCGCCCTGATGCTCGTCACCTGGTCATAGGTGCGTCAAGCTGGAACAGCCATGTCAGCTCACCGGAGTGAAACATGTCTAATGATTTATTGCTAATTAATTGCGAATTAATTGCCACAATTTCGAATTAATTGCCACGTATCTTCAGGGCGAAAACGGGTGTGAGCTGGCTTGACGCGAATGTTTCAGTTTTTAACAATTTTTTTCTCATAAACAGCAACGGCGATTAATTTGTGTTTATTATAAAAAGTTAGTATATAATGTGTATTAATTATGTTCTTGGTTTGGTTCGATTGTGCTCGTTGCTTCTCTCTACAAACGTATTTGAATATCTGGCATGGTTGAATATGTTTCAGTTTTTAACAATTATTTTTCCATAAACTGCAATGGCAATTAATTCGTGTTTGTGGTAAACAATTAGTATATAATGTGTATTAATTTTGTTCTCGGTTTGGTTCGATTGTGGTCGTTCTTCAACTTACTTTATGCTTGTATGATTGTAATTGTTCTATAGTATCTGCCAAAAAGTGAAATTAGCGCGAATGTATGACAGATCTTGCATCAAACTTTTCTCTCGTAGGACATTCTGGGCAACCTTAATGCACTGCGATTCTTCTTCTGAAAAGCTATGTACACCCTTTTCAACACTCAATGTTCTCACTATAATACTTCACTGCCTATGGGCACGTGCCCCATCTTGTCAAAATAGACGATGGTAGCTAATGGATAGATTAGGACATCTTTCTTTGTAAGCTGCAATTGTAGAACTTGACTTTAAAAAAATATTTCTTTAGGGAGGACATTAAATCATTGATTTTGGGGATCTGGTTTCGAACCTCCTCTCCTACCCGGTGAAGTGCATGAGCCAGACAAGTAACGTGAGTTAAATTCTAGAAAAATACTTTCAACCAGACATGGGTCAACTGTTGTTTGTAATTGTAATTTCTTGAAGTTGTATTCCTTTGCCGAAGTTCCGATTTCGCATACGGCACCTTAAGATATCACTAATTGCTTTATTTTTTGTTGCGCTGAGCTTAACCCTTAAGTGGGCGCGCGGCGTACTGAGTACGCCACGCTACATTTCTGAGCCTCTCTTTCCTGGAACTCCGATAAGCCGGATGCGCCGACACCTAATACCCTACCACCAGTCCCTTCTCTGCCTCCTGTGAATCAGTACGTATCTTTCTTTGTGCCTGGTAAGCTGTGAGCCACGTGTTTTCCTTTTCGCGTGCTTCGTGGCGTACTCCGTACGCCGCGCGCCCAGATATGTAAGTATTTTTTCGTATCTTTCTTGTTTGCAATATAATGTTCGCGTAGCGTTAGTAGCGCATTTCTAGATTAAAAACTATCTTTGGGATGAAATCACATTTGGAATTCGTCCAAACATCAAGTAACATTGTGTAATTTCACCTAGGTCTTGTGAAAAACTGAATGAAGCGGATATATTTCGTGTTCTTCAAGATCTTTCTGAGGAAGAACAGATCGACGATGACTCGTCTGATAGTGAATCGGAAAATATTCAAATGTCCGATCACGACAGTGAATCTGAAGAAGACATATACACATCACAATACAATAGTGATAGCAATAGTGACAGCGATGAATTATCTGAAAATAGTGAATATTTTTCTAAAATAATTTTTAAACACAATAAATCAAGCGGCAAGAAACAAATTCAAGAAATTATAAAATGGAAAAAGACACCCTTGAAAAGCAAATTTTCTAGAACGCCACAAAAGAATATTTTGAAGAAAATTCTTCCCAACGTGAAAACAAAAGTGGCTAATAACGTGGAAGACGAACTATCTGCATTCATCTCTTTCATTGATGTAGACATTTTGGATGAAATAGTTTTGTTCACGAATAAGCACATCATGGAAAAGAGACTTTCTGGCACTTATTCCAGAGAAAGAGACGCTAAAGACACATATCGAAGTGAATTAATGGCTTTTATTGGACTCCTCTTCTTATTAGGATTCAAAAAAATGAATAGAACAAATCTTTCAGAAATTTGGGCAAATGACGGGACTGGGATAGAAATTTGTCGTGCCGTTATGAGCCAGAAAAGATTTTTATTTCTATTGTTAGCTGTGAGATTTGATGACAAAAGCACCAGAACAATTCGCAGAAAAACAGATAAATTGGCCCCAATTAGAGCAGTTTTAGAAAAGTTTGTAGACAACTGTAAAAGTTCCTATTCACCTGGTGAGTTTCTCACAATAGACGAGAAACTCGAACCTTTTAGGGGGCGGTGTTCATTTATTCAGTTCATGCCGCAAAAACCTGCAAAATATGGGCTGAAAGTATATGCTTTAGTGGATTCTAAAACATTTTATACAGTGAATTTAGAGTTGTATTGTGGAAAGCAACCGGAAGGCCCGTATTATACTGAGAATACACCATTTGAAATAGTTCACAGACTACTGCATCACCTGAAGGGATCTTGTAGGAACGTAACTTGTGATAATTGGTATACAAGTTATCCACTTGCGAAGTCGCTTTTGAAGGACAATATTACTTTGCTTGGAACAATGAAATCCAACAAGAAGGAAATACCAAAGGAATTTCTCCCTTCCAAAGATAGAACAGTTGGTACCAGTCTTTTGGTTATCAGAATGATGTGAGTATTGTTTCTTACGTTCCAAAGCGTAATAAATGTGCAATAGTTCTTTCAACCATGCATGATCAAGGGACAGTTGATCCAGAAACTTCCAAACCGGAAATTATTCTGGACTATAATTCTACAAAAGGAGGAGTTGATACAGTAGACCAAATGTGTGCAGCTTATTCTGTTAGCCGAAGAACAAGAAGATGGCCTCTTGCTGTGTTTTTTTCCATTCTAAATGTAGCTGGAATAAACTCATACATTCTTTGCCGCGCTATTCTAAATTTAGAGTGTAGTCGAAGAATATTTTTGAAAAACTTGTCATTAAGCCTTTGCAAACCACTTTTGCACGAAAGAGCATTAATCAAGTCACTTCCAGTTAACCTGAAAAATATTATAAGGCAACATGTTGGCC
Organism: Acheta domesticus; assembly: GCA_031308135.1. Classification (NCBI taxonomy): domain Eukaryota; kingdom Metazoa; phylum Arthropoda; class Insecta; order Orthoptera; family Gryllidae; genus Acheta; species Acheta domesticus. The sequence continues at coordinate 2,444,888 of JAHLJT010009858.1, forward strand.
CTAAGACTGATTCATCTTCAAATGAAAACATTTTAATTAAGCAAAAAAAAGGTCGTTGCTCTATGTGTGGGCGCGCCAAAAATAATTACACAACAATACAGTGTTCAACTTGCAAACAATTTACCTGTAGAAATCACATTGTTGAAATTACATATTGTTGTGAATTATGTAACCAACATGATATAGAAAGTGATGAATGAAAAGACAATTATGTGAATTTATCAACTATTTTCGCAGCATTTTTGTTTACTTTGTTTAAATGTTTTGTGTAGATGTGAAAAAGTTCTAATAAACTATTTTTCTGCAATAATTACGTTATTTTAAATGATTTACTAACATTTTAGTTCATTTATATCAAGCAAATGAAATGGCGTACTCTGTACGCCGCGCGCCCACTTACGTGACTATTGCTCGCGCGCCTACTTAAGGGTTAAACGACACCACGCTGCATTTTAACAAACAGAAATCAAATAAATATCAAGTAAATGAAAAGTTTGTTGTTGAGTAAATATTTATTGAATACCACAATGTAATGTATAAATTGATTGGAAATTTCAAAAAAGGCATTTATAGGCACCAAAAGGCAGTAATAATCATTTATGTCGAAATAGGTGCCTATAGGCACTATCAAAGTTGGTTAATACCTTTGTGGGTCAATATTATGTGTAATTATCTATGTTAGGTTCAATAGCCTGTAAAGGAGAACAATAGGTAAAAACCTAAAGATCCGAAGTCTAATGATCACACATCGGGGATCTATAAAACAAATCACATATTAAACTTGAAAGGTAGACGCATGTTTCATAGTTTGTGCCTTTTCTACAAGATATTAAATACGGGATACCTACTTACCTCTCTCATAAACTTTCTTATCCCAAAACAAAAAGATTCCAGAAATCCTTGCTATGCAATATTCCTAAAAGCAACACCAATTTTTGTAATAAATCTTACTCAGTAGCAACGACCAGAGAGTGAAATAGCATTCCTGAAAATGTTAGGAAATGTAAAACATTGCGATCATTCAAAAATCATTTAAATACTCTTTTACTGAGCTGGTAATGTACGATGTGAAAGTCTGTACTCAATTTATTATCATTATTATTATTATTATTATTATTATTCAAATTTGTATGATAAATGTAATTAATATTGCATTTTTAATTTTTTCTTTTCTTGTACTTCTTAGGTTAATTCCTAATGTAATAAACAACAATATAATCAGTTTAAATTAAGTATATAATAGGATTAGAAAGTTGCTTTGTTGTGTTTGTTTTTTGTATTATCTATTTGTAAATTCATTCCAGCTTTACTTGTCATGGCTATGACTGAAGGCGTCTTTCCCTGGTACATGTAATTAAAATCGATCCCAAGCCGTCGTTCTGGCCTGGTTGTGTGCATTCTCATACTGTTTGTTTAATGAGTGCTTTAATGTATTGAGATTTTTCGCTAACGTTTGACGCGTATGAATAAATTATTTTCGGGCACCTCTTTAATGTTCTCCAGTGTCAGAAAATGCATTTTAAATTATTTTAAATATTTTATTTTGTTGCTCAGTGTTGAAGAGCATGCACACTTTCCCCGGCCGCTTAACCCATTAAGTCCCAAAATATTTTTACTGCAGTTGTTTTAATGAAATTCAAAAAATCACCATAATCGAGTGCTAGTTATTTACTTTTATAGAAATTAATTCAAATTATTCATTTGGGTAGGTGTGGAGGCCTGTCTTCATATGAGGACGCTGGGACTTGGGATGAAGTTTTCCGCAATAATAAAAATAAGTATTCATAACAAATTTTTATGCCCTCTGGATTCGAATTTTAGTAACTACTTTTTGAAATTTAAAACTAAAATAAAATAAAATAATTAAAGAACATAATTACATAAGTTATTGTAATGTATCAACAAAGCAAATACGATTACACTAGAAGAATATTTTCAAAAAAGAACTTGATGGTAATAATTGAACAGACTTCTACTACAAACATATTTTCGAAAATGATCTTGGACTCAGCTAAGATTATAGTACAAAAGTAGTTTCAGAAGAATCTACTTTACTTTCTGAAGTGGAATAGACTAAAACATTCCACAGAGAAAGTAATATAGCATTTAGCACAATATTTGCGAGGCTTCCTTATACATGATGGCTGCTGATGTTGTGCATAAGCAATCCTCGTGATAATGAGTCTTTTTCTGTCGAATCTTACGTTAGGCAGCACGTTTGCTGGAGAAGACAAAACTGATACTTCCTTAAGATCAGTTTAGCAACTCACCGAAATTTAGAAAAGTAGATATAATCAATGTTTTTATCAACACAAAGTATAAAATGCACTAACTTAGGAAGCTAGTAAAACTACAAGAATATAAATCTGAGCGATAAAAAAGTTTGTATCTGTTGAATGAACCTTTGTGGTGTTGCCAAACAACAATGTGATGGGGAACATAATTTATAATGTAATGAAATAATAAAAAAAATCACTGTCCTCAAATGAGGACGCTGGTGCTTAATGGGTTAAGGTAAATGCTGGGACGTTTTTTTCTTTCACTTTGTGAGTCCAGGGGCAAGACATTTCTAAGTTGTTACTAAATGTACTGTTCAATTTTTATTTATATATTTGTGTATTACGTGGTTAGGAGGAAGAGCGGGCCTGATGGCCCGAGTCTCGCCACATAAATAAAGTCACTATTATTATTACAATATTGAGAAGATCCAGGTGATTTAAAGGCGGGATAACCGTTTTTATTTTTCAGCTGCAGCCCATTAATTGACATAATCTGAAAAAAAATTCAAAATAATTTGTGATTTAAGAGCAACTTTTGACATTTTTTCCAGCCTGTTCCAGGCTTCTAAGACACAGTAAAAATATTTTTTGTAAATTTTTGTGTTTAAATTTGGGCCTGAGAAAATATCAAAAAACATTTTTCTGATAATATAAATTGTTTTATTTTTTTCACTCGGATCAAATAGTGTTAAGTTGATAAAAAAATAAAATAAAAAACACGTTTTTTGTGTAGAGGGGTGTGGGTGGTGGGACGGGGACTAAGAAAACTTTCAAAAATATAATTTTTATGTTAGAATTACAGTGTAACTACTCATATGTCATATGGTTGAGGGGAGCTTTTTACCATCTTATCCGGGGGTACTTTAACTTTCTCCTCGGATGGCGTTAAGGAATCTTAAGATAATGGCGCAAATTTTATTTTCATTATCATTCTTGAATTTTTAAACTCTCCAAAGTTAATTTTTTTCGGTGGCTTCTTACAACTACTTTACAGTAATCCCTCGACATCCGCGAGTTTCAAACATTCGCGATTAGAGAAATGCTACCGGTTTTAACATTCGCAACTTCAACATTTGCGAGTGTCTTTGGTCAAACTACATTTCTTTGAAAGCGACCACATTTCATGTTCTTTATCAGTGTCAACTCGGAAACGAACTCGACAGACACCAGAGCTCCAAGTCTCACAATCTGTAAAAATGTTAAAGGTGGACTGTCAATTCACATTAACAGAATAACAGAATTGTAAAATAATTAAGCCCGTTGGGTCAAATCGGAGGTAAAGGTTTTGGCCACGTGAACAGAAAAGCCATTCTGGATCTGTGGAACTCTCATTATAATGACTTCACCGAAGTGGAGCTTCGGGAAATCATCAGCATAGTAAAACCTCCTCTAAGAAGAGAGAGTTACAGTTACTCCCCAAAATATTCGGTCGTTTATGTAATATTCGAAAATTATACGATAATCACTACAACCTAGGCACACCGTGAACTAATACTTATTGAAAATAATTCAAATATACATTGTCTACAAATAGGATTCATCATTCCATCCGTTTACATTATCCGTTCCGTGTAAAAAATAAAAATAAATTCGACCGTTAAATGGACGAGGCTCAAAAATATTCGGCCACTGTGGGAAACTCGCGCTTTCTTGCCTCTCCACGTACCAAACGAGGGGTCATGAAACGTTTTAGGCCTCCTAGAGCATAGCTCGGCAGTACTGCACTGTATAATATCTCTTAGTAATCATTTGTGTTATTGTAATGGGGCGCAAAAGGAAGCACAATACAACTTTCGAAGAACGGCGGCTGGTGATTTTTTATCACGCTAAGGGTAAGTCCCATAGAGAGATATCGAAGATGCTAGACATAAGCAGAACAACAGTTGGTAATATTGTTCGAAGATTTAAGAATGAAGATAAAATTGAATCCATTTATTTATTTATTTATTTATTTGTCAAAAAAACAGTAAAAACTGTATATGACGTGTGGGGAAAGAAATTTATCTGCGCACATTTTCTTGAGGGCCAGAATTTTATAATAAAAAGAAACCGAAAAAATGAATTTAGAAGATAATTATTTTAAAAAAATAAAGATATTTGAAAAATGTTTTTCCCGAGTTATAGAAAATCAATTTCAACTGTAAATGAACTACAAGCAAAAGGAGTGCTCAACAAAACGTGCGAACAGTGAAGCTACTTTTACGTCCAGAAGCAAAACAAGGGGCCATCTCAGCATTTGCTCAATGGTATCAGGGAAATTCGACAAAAACCTCATCGAGATGGGGGTCATTGACCCGGAAGCTGAAGTACATTACTTGTTACAGGCGTATTAAATATTTTTTTAAATGTATACAATGCAAACGTAAACTAATTCATTATATATCTTTGTTTTGTTACATTAAACATTATTTTTCTTTTTCAGGATCAGTATAGTCTCTAATAGTATAGAAACAGTTTTGCAGCAGAAAAGATTTTACTTTTAACTTAAATTTGTGTACCGATTTTAATTGTTTTATGTCATCTGGCAATGCGTTGTAAAGTAACGTACATGTATTGTATGTTGATTTCTTGTACTGAGCTGTTGATACTGACACTTGATGCACGTGATTTCTACGGCGTGTGTTGTAATTATAAATATCAATATTGCATGAAAATATGTTCCCTCCGTTAAGTAGGTCGTTCTTGACAAATATTACAGATTCGTGAATAAATAGACAAGGCAATGGTAAGATTCCCAGTTCAATGAAAAGAGGCTTGCAGGAATCACGTGGAAGGCATTTTTTCATTATTCGAATAATTTTCTTTTGCAATCTGAAGGTCTGAATACTACAGGATGAGCTTCCCCAGAATATTATGCCATATCTCAGGCGGGAATGCACATTTGCAAAATAAACGCAACGAGCTGCATGAAGGCTGACAGAATTTGAAAGAATTCTGAATGCATAGCATAATGAACTTAATTTAGAGTTCAATTCTGTTATATGTACATTCCATTTGAGGTTTGATTGAATTGAAAGACCTAAAAATTTTGTTGCCTCAACATCAGCTAATTGCATATTGTTCATTTTCAATGGAACATGCGATTTCCGATTTGAGATGCAAAAATGCATTGAAACAGTTTTTCTTTCGTTAACAATTAATTTGTTATTATTAAACCAATTTGAAACGTCTGAAATTGTACTATTTACTGCTTCTTTTTTGCAAAGAACATTCGTGTCATACGCAAACAGAACCGTTCTTCCATTTTTAATAGACGAGGGCATATCGTTTATATATAACAGAAAGAGAATGGGACCTAAGATCGAACCTTGCGGGACCCCATGCACAATTGGCAAAGAATTGGAAATATAAGTTTGTAATGTCCTTTCCTGCCAGTATGGTATTTCTACTCTTTCAGTCCGATGTTTAAGGTAAGAATTGGATAACTCCAATATAGGGCAATACCACGAATTCCATACGAAGGTAATTTTGAGAGCAAGATCTTATGGTCAATAACGTCAAAAGCTTTCGAGAGATCTAAGAATATTCCAATGGGTACTTCATTTTGGTCTATTGATGAAGCAACATCTTTGAGAAAAGAAAAAATGGCAGTTTCCGTAGATTTTGATTTTCTAAAACCGTGTTGTGAGTCTGAAAACGCTCTGTTTTTCCTGAGAAATGTTTCCATTCGTAAGTAGAAAAGCCTTTCTAAAATTTTTGAGAAAACTGACAAAAGAGAAATTGGCCGGTAATTTTGAATATCATTTTTGTTCCCTTTTTTAAAAAGTGGCTTAATTTTTGCTGTTTTGAAAATATCTGGAAATATTCCTGTACGTAAAGAAGCATTGAAAATGTGAGTTAACGGATGTATAAAGGCAGGTGCACAAGTTTTTAATAAACAATCCGGAAATTCATCTAAAACAGATGAATATTTATTTTTTAGTTTACTGACTATTCTGAGGATTTCGTTGGGAGAAGTTTCGGGAATAAACATCGTATCTGAAATTTTTTGGGAAGTGTAAAATGTTGAATTTTGTGATTTTAGTCCCTTCGTGAGATCAGACGCAATTATAGAAAAGTGTTTGTTGAAGAGATTGGCAACTTTTTCCGGATTACTCGTTTCTCTTTCATTATCCGTTAAAATAACATTCTCTACAAGGTATCGAGATGATGTGGTTGTATTTTTTACGATATCCCACATTGCTTTAGTTTTGTTACTAGCGCTCAAAATGTCCTGACTATTTTTCATTATTTTTGCCTGAACTATTACTTTTCTTAAAATTCTTTTATATTCTCGGAAGTATATATGGAAACCGGGTGATACGGTATGATATTTAGAAATAAAGTAAAGCGCACGTTGTTTTTATACACAATGTTCTAATTCCTTGTGTGATCCAAGTATTACTTTTGCTTGAACTGTTTAATTTTCTCTTTTTAAGAGGAAAGCACGCGTTAAAATGAATTGAAAGCTTGGAGAAAAATAAATATATTTTTCATTTGTGTCAACAGCGTTATAAACTGCGTCCCATGATTCCTTCATCAAGTAGTCCGTAAATAATTTTATATTAACTTTAGTGAATGCTCTGCACATGCGTGTATTATTTATTGTGTCAGTGTTTATGTTCTTAGTAATTGTAAGAATTTGTGCATCGTGGTCACTGTATCCTAGATTATTCGTTATTATTTCATATGTAGTTGTGGTTTTGTGAATTATAATTTGATCTAATGCTTTTTGTGATTTAAGCGTATTCCGTGTAGGTACATTCACTGTAATGTCTAAATTAAAAGAATTAAGTAAATTGAGAAACTTCTCTTTTTCGTGGGATTCGCTCAGAAAATCAATATTGAAATCTCCACATACAACAATGGATTTAAAAGAGAGTTTACTAATTTTGTTCAGAATTATCTCTAGATTTTCCAAGAAAGTGAAATAATCTGAAGCTCGCTTTGTTGGAGGTCTGTAAATGCAAAGTAAGATAATTTTGAGCGTAATAAGATGTACTACTGTTGTTTCAAAAACTTTTTCAACTGCATATAAATTGAATTCTGACAAGAAGGTGGAATCAATATAATTTCTTATGTAAATACACGAACCTCCGTATACGGGATTTCAGCTTGCTTTGGTCCCAAGATTTTTCAATATGGCGGCCATTCGGCCCTGCCAACTTTGAAAATGTACATGAAGCTAGACATCGGCGCTACATTCAAACACCCAATTCGAGGAAATTGCCATCAGGAACTTCTCTCATTATAATGTTAATTTTAATCAAATGAATGTTTTGAAACATTGAAATAATTATCATTTGGATCGATTATTTTGATAGTTTTCGACTGAAACTCATAATGTTGAAATATGAGAAGTTTAATGTTTTACTTCATTTTAAAATGCAAATATAATTAGAAAGCTTTAGAGGAATAAATTACATTCTTACAAAGATTGTTAATGATTGATATAATATAGAATTAATGGAAGGAAATTTTAAAAAATTGAAATCAGAGTATATCTTAAATATTATTTGTCTCCATTTCATTATTACAATAATATATTTCATCTCAACATTCAACAGTGAAAACTAAGGAAGAAGAGTTAAAACTATTTTTTACCAAGTAAATTTATTTCACAATAGTTGCAAACAAGTGTTTTTACAGTTAAGTTTTTTGTGAAATCTTCATCTACACTGCTCCTGATCAGATGCACAATTTGTTTGCACATTATACCCCATCCTTCTCTCTATACACAACCATAATTTTCTCCGCATTTTTCCAAAACTCCACTGCATTTTTCCAATTTGTCCAAAGTTGACACCTTAAAAATTTAAATAATGTATTCATAACACTATTAAATTTAAGATATTGAATCTCATTTTCCTTGTGTTAAATATGTCAATGAATTTAGATAATTAAGATTCCTGTTTCAAAGCCTGCTTCCAAAGGTTTCTGGCCTTTTCCATTCTGTAGCAAGGTTTTCTAAGGACATTCTTATTGAAGAATCACTTTGACTGAGATCACATATTTTCAGTTGAAACTGCATTAGGGAGTAAGCCTTGAATTAGTCTGCCCTTCAGTTCGCTGCAATTTATCAACTATACCCTGTTGTTAATTACTTTTAACATTTGAAAAAAATATTTATATGATAACTGCTTGAATCATTTTAATAGAATATATGAAGGTGAATATGAAAAGATAAAAATTAAAATGCAAGAATAATAATATACTGCATTTACCATGTATCCTGACAATAAATATTTTTAAAATGTTCACCTTTTGCACAGAATGTTAGCAGTATTGGTCTTATTTTACGTATGATATCTACATTACAGATCTGCTCATGGGCTTTCTGGCCTGCCTTCATAAATCTTTGGTCTCATTGTGTACTACATACACTCCTTTCTTTGGGTCAGCCATGACTATAAAATATCAAAAAATTTTAATAAATATAATAGTTATATAATTACATTAATACTATACAAAAGTACTGCGTAGTATAATGTATAATATAATACAGGTTTACATAGTAAATACTGTCCCACATTTAAAATACTAAATATATTTCCATGAGAGTGTGAAAGTATCAAAGTATGTAATCAGTAATTGTATGTTCAAAGCAATGTAAATATGTATATGATTTATTGAATATGAATTGCTAGAGCAAAGTACCTTGTCATACATTGTTTGAAGCAATTCTCTTTGACAGATATCATTGTTATTATTTTTACTATTGATATTATTATGATTACTACTAATAAGGCTGACAAAAATAATTCTCCTGGATAATTTACATCATCTTTACCTCTATGAACAATATACTTACTTTGATTTTCCAAACAAAATTCTTTTAAGAATTCTGAACAAAGAAGTTTAAGGTCCTTGGAAAAAGAATGTATCATAATTGCCTCTGATATTCTCCCAAATTTCTTTTTCTGAAAGAACTTTCCCTGTATAGAGTGTTTCCTATTATTTCTTCTTTGCAAACTATACCCAATACAAAGTATAAAAATATACACTCATATGTTGAATGTTACCATCATGAGTTTTTTTATAGATGAATCTTGCAATTGCTTTCTTCACAACCATCTAAGTGATCTGTTTGAGTACTGACTTCACAATACTGAAAGAATATTGTTAAGTCGATATGAACTGCATTTTAGAGATACACATACATTTGTAATGTTAATTTTTTCACATAATGGCTTTATTATTAGACCAAACACCATGAATTAAAATATGTTCAATCACCGTGTGTGCTACAATTCCCAATTTATAGATATAACCAAAGATATACAAAATACCTGCATGTGGTAATGCACAAATAATCTATTCCATAACATAGAGCAATAACATTGTATCTTGCTGCACTATTTAATATTCATTGTTTAACTTTAACACGATTTGCATGCGTCATTTTAACTCACTTACGTGCATTGTTTCCACTGTCTCGTTTAAAAATTCAAAAACAAATAATGCGATGAGAATATCAAATCAAAACGACAAATTCAATTTAAAAATTGTAAATATGCTTCTACGCCAGCTTCTAAGCGTGCAAGAGTGCAGTTTTGAACATGTTGGTAGAAAATAAAACAAATGAAAAGATGCCAACCCCAGCTAAATAAAGTCTCTTTCGGCGTGTATGTGCCAACACATGGGGAGTTTCATTGACGGTTGACTCCTCTGAAATGGACCTGTACTAAACTTAAAGTGAAACGAAAAGTCCCTAAGACAATGCCGTTAGTATAACGGGTGATATTCATGAAGTTGGTATGATCCACTTTCTCTGGGACCATTTGAGCCTGCAAACGGCTATAAGCAGGGTCCTTATTTGATTACTTCGCTCTGCAATACGATCCTGCAAGGTAAAAGCTAGGAATTTGGAGTGTGTTTATATCATTTTGAGACAACCAATGTTCTGTAAAGCAAAAAACATCTATTTGTCTTAGATCACATTGTAATGCTGCCTCGATAAATTCAATTTTATTTGAATGAGATTGCACATTATGATGCATTATTCGAATCTTTTGCATTCCGCAGACAGGGAGACCAAAAAAACTAAATGACGGAGAAGAACGGTGTGTGATTCGAAAAGTGAAAGAAAATCCAAAAATTAGTTCTCCGAAAATTGCAGCAGCAGTGCTTGATGTGTGTGGGAAAAAGGTGGGGGTAGGAACTGTTAGAAGAGCACTGCGAAGGAACGAGTACGGTGGAAGAAAATCATGAAGGAAATCCTACATTAGTGCGGGCAATAAGCAAAAGAGACTGGCATTCGCGGAAGCTTATGTAAGCAAAGGCAGTGCATGGTGGGAAAACGTGTTATTCGTGGATGAATCAAAATTCACCGTTTTCGGATGTAATAGAAAAAACATTAGTGTGGCGCAAACCTCAAGAAGAGTTGAAAGCTAATAACATTCAGTATACAGTCAAACACGAAGGGGGAAAGGCGATGGTGTGGGGATGTGTTGCGTCGTCTGGTGTAGGAGAATTTGTTTTTATTAAAGAAATGATGACGAAGGAAAACTACTTTACCCTTCTAAGGAACAATTTACATCAATCGGCCGAAAAACTTAGGATTCGGAATTCATTCAAACTGTATCAGGATAATGATCCCAAACATAAGGCACACATCGTGAGGGAATGACTGCTTTACAACTGCCCAAAAGTTTTGGAGACACCACCACAATCGTCCGACCTTAACCCCATTGAAAATGTATGGGTTAAATTGAAAGAATCACTGCGACTGAGACCGCCAACTTCACTAAAAAATTTAGCTGACCGGCTGAAAGAAGAATAGGAGGAGTTAATTCCACTTTATTTGGAGAATATCATCAGCATTATGCCCAGACGACTCGATAAACGTAAAGGATAAAAGTAAAAGTGATAAAAGTAGAGTGTACAAAGTACTGAACATTTAATTTTGTATTGTAAATATCTAAGTGGAAGATTTTTTGTTATTTATGTTACGTGGCCGAATATTTTTGAGGGTCTCTTTAGGTTATTGTTTTTTGTAAAATTATAATAAAAGGTTTATTTATTTTATTTGATAAAAATTGAGTGCGTTATTGTGGTTTCAAGGTGTGCTGGTTTATTTTGTTTCGTCTTCTATTGCATTATAACTCAAATCTATTGTGATAAATAAAAATTATAAAGAAATATAACGTGACCGAATATTTGTGATAGAGACTGTATGTATATGTGCGCCGGAAACTTATTTTTTTCTACTTTTTTACTTTCTCTCCTTTACTAAGTACTCCTGATTTTTTTAATTGAGATATTTAGTAATTCTTTGTATGACGAATGCCATGTGTTTCTTTAAATACGAATCCATGACGCTTGGAAATCATAGCTTCATGGTTGAATACTTTTCACCAATCGCGTTCAAGTGTTTTCAAGACCGCTGGACTGCGCAAGTTCGCCATGTTGAAAATTTGCCCAGCGTTTATGCGTAGCGTAGGGTAGCCATTTGGAGTTCCATTATGGATGGGGAAGGTAGTGATGATGGTAAGTAGCTTATGAATAAGAAGTGCATTAGCAATAAGTGAAATGTCTGCATTATTATAGTTGAAAAAATAAGATGCGTTTAGTACACTTATTGCGGGGTCCCGGTAACGAAAAATTGGATAAATTTATTTTCTGGATTCTATGAGATTGGCAAGGTGTTTGTATTAGGAAATTATGCAAATTGGATTTAAGTATTACGAGATTAAATTAAATGATTTAGTTTTAATTACAGTCGTCTTTAGAATGACTTCAATGTGTTCTTTATTTAATATTTTCGTGAGAAATTAGTTTGTTTCTATCTTTTTTATTTTATTAAAAATATTTTCAGCCTTTACATAGTTCAGTTCACATTCTACACTTTATTGTTTGCTTAATATAAACTTAATGCTGATGACTTGATTGTAAGAATCTCCGTTGTGTATTTTTACTGTGTTGATTGTGTGGAACATATTGCAAAAATTTCGACAATATTGTGAAGAAATGAGGCGAATATGTAGTATATTGCAGATATGTAAAGATAAGCTATTTCATTTTTGCTTCTCGCATACAAAGTTTTTTGTATGTTCACTACATTGTTGTTGTTGGGAAATTCAATTTTTACTTTCATTTTCTTTTGGTCTTCAACTTTTGTTGGGAAGCGAAGGGTAATGATTAGGGCCCGGACAATTATGTAATTACATATTTTGCTAAAGTAACTCCAGCAAGTCCAATCAACGATATGTTCACGTTTCACATCGGTTAGTGACCAAAAACGTTGAGTTTTTAGTACATATATTTACGTATTTTGCCCGAAATTACATATATTTACATATTTTACACAAATGAACATATTTTTACATATTACTGGATTTTTTCATTATCGTACATTAAAAAATTTAATTCTTTATTTTTTCCGAACTGTTTTTGATAAAGAATCATCCAAACAAACAATTCAACATTATCAAACATTTTTTCTGTAGCCTCCTCTAAAATGAAGCTAGCATTACGCGCTGAAATGAGAGTATCCATAAATGCCAACGGTATTGGAAGTGAAAGGGGAAGGCGACGATGCAATTCATAGCTTCTCTTCTGTTAGTTTTCAGCGCGAGTATCGCGGAGAACAGAAAGGAAGTTTGATTTGTGAAAATGATATCTTTAGCAGGCGATATCGCGCACCCACTTCGCATATTTTAGAGGTCTCCTTTGACCTTGATACCCTTCACCAGAAACTACACGCACCATCTCAAGAAAGGCCGTTGAAATTTTTCTTTCCCTGATTTGTACATGCATCCCTCTACCATTGTTCGTAAATTATGTCTTTCGACCAAAAATCTGAAGTAAAATCTCGTCGTACTGATGTACAAGGAAATCATATTGGCAAGGTTGTGATAGGTCTAATGAACGTTTAAAAGTGTAAGTCTTATTTTGTTAACTTAAGAAGTGTTACCCAAATGCAACCATCGAACTATTACAAAACGTTCTAATGATACAACGGAATTTTTGTGGCCTAATGAAGTTAAACATAATGTCTTCCTTCCGGTACTAGTGCAGCGCCGTACATGTGCAAGGCAGCAGAAGCCCTGCAGGTATTTTTCTAAAATTACTTCTTCTAACCTATCTTGTGCATGCGTTGCGTTTGCAGAACTGATTAGATCACAGTCTGATAAAGTTCACGCATTGATTTCCAATACAAAACTAGTGGTGCTACAACAGCACTTACTTTCCCGTATTAGAGGAAACAGCTAAGTAGTACTGTAATATTGCACATTATGCGCTACTAACATCTTCGCTTGGAACTCACTATTTCCATTGCAGTGTTGTCAGAACTATGTGAATTCTACAACTTCACAAAAATAGAATGCAAAAGTTTTGTAACCTTGTATTGGAAAAAGAAGCCTGATACCCTGGAAATATAGAAATGCCTTCCATTGGGCCATGATTAGGGAAGAGTATTTTAAAACCATGCAACAAATTCTCTACTCACTACAAATGGTACAGCATTTGGTGCAAAACTAAATATTTGCCTGCAATTATAACTCCTTTTCATACAGCTCCATTAGGTCACAACAATGACACTAATTCACAGATATTCGCGAGCGCAAAGTGAATTCCATTGTTGCAGACCCTGCATTGTCGCTATTCTGAGAGCTATTAATTCTTTTTACTTATTTCAAATATTTCAAAATAAACAATTTCTAAAATATTAATGTGTAAGTCTATAACAAAGTTCGAATGTAAGAAACGAAGAAAGAAATAATATACAAAATTGCACATTCTAATTTACGATGCATCCAACTGTCCGAAGCGCAGTAAATTTACAGCGGCCTATTACGTTTGTCACAAAATTAAAGAAAAACTACTCGTATTTTGAAAAAATTAAGCATGACCGTATTTATTTTATTTATTTATTTGTCAAAAAACAGAAAAAGAATGGCACAGACATTCCCGTATTAGTTTTCTATTTTCCTGGTCTTCGCTAGCTATTCGGAATTGCCACATATTCTTTCTTGCCAGCTACCATCTATCGTCGTCAAAAGTACATTTTTTTGTCATTTTCTTAATTTTTCGGTTTCCTATTGGTAGAACAGAAACATTAATTTTAGAATATTAAAGAACACAAAAACCTAGCCGTAAATGGCAATTTTCTTTTAAAAATTATGTGCCGTTTAAGAGAAAATGGCGTTTTAGCACTACTAAAAATGCGAAATTTGAAGCTCATTTTCACAGAAAATTTTTGAGTTTTCAAAATACTTTATTTGAAGTTATTTGAAGCACTTACACTCACAAATATAATCATCTTTACAAATTGCGGATAATGTGCATATTAAAGATGTGAGAGATCTTTCAAAACATTTACATTTATAAAATTTGGAGCCGTTTTTGAGAAAATTTTGTTTTTGTAATTTTTTAAAATTGCACATATTGCACGCAATATTGCACGAAAACTACCAAAATTGTGAAAAACATTTACATGACCTTTATTAAAGAACTCAATATGCAGAACAAATTTTATTTGAAGAAAAAATCTCTATCTTCAATTTTATAGTTGGAGAAAGACGCCGAAAAAAATTCAAACTTTCACAATTTTCGAAAATTCAGAGCTGTACGTGAAAATCGGACCTTAAAATGTGTATTTTCCTCTATTCATACAAGAAATTTAAAGAAAAAATTTGGAGCCGTTTTTGAGAAAATGTTGAAAATCGCCGGGGGGCTTCATATAAAGAACCCCCAAATTTTAAAGAATCTTTTTCAAAATCACAAAGCTTCGACTAGAATCAGATCGACTGGGGAATATCAATTTTGAAGAAAATCGACAGAACGGTTTAGGCGCTAGCGTTGACCACAGACGTACAGAAGGACAGACGGACGGAATGCCGTCAATCGATTTTTAAGTATAAAGAAGCAACAAATCATGGATTTTGACCACACCACGAGATAGAGGATTTTTTTTCTTAATTTAGCAACTGGTTTTATCCACTTATTCGTTTTCACGGCCCGGCAATTAATTTTTTTCCGCCAAAAATAGGCCATTTTTTCTCGCAGCATTACATAACTTTTCCTATACTACGTATATCACTCCGTGTATACGTACGTATACGGGAAAGTAAAAGGATTAACGAGATGGGGCACCTGAATTGACGCTATGAGCTACAATACTCAAAATTTTGATTTTGAAATACAAGTTATACATCAATTTGATTCTGAAGCTGCAGCATCTATAGGCACATCGAAGCAATTGTTTGATATTCAAATGCTGAACAACTATATTTCCCCCTTTTTCAGTAAGCACTATAATTAAATTTTTGTAAACATCTTCCCTGGAACTTTCTGGTAGCTTTGAAATTACCCAATCAGCAGACGCTTCTTTAAAAACTGTTCATTTATCATTCGAGGGTCAATAGGGGGATCGAGTGAAGAAAACGAGGTCTTACTTTCTGGAGAAAAACCCAAGATTCGAAACAATTTGTGCTATTAGTGCAGTGCAATGAGGGGACAATTCCGTCACACTGGATCCACAAAACACGGAGAAGACTAGAAAGTGTATTTGACATGAATTTTTAGATGCGTTTAAAACAAATCCTTCATATTTTTTAACTCAAAATGCAATTCGTCACGTTCCTCAAAATTCTCTTTCTTTAGAGACCTCATTTATAAAGATTGGTTGCGTGGTAGAGCGGCAAAGGGAAGGTTTACTACTGAAATAATATCGGAGACGATATATGTTTCATTTTGATACGGAGATCGTTGTAAATAATAGGATTATGAGAACTATAATGTTTAATTCTGGTCTTTATATTAAGTACACAGAGCAATATATACTAAGATAAAGGTATTTTAATAAAAAATAATTGATATAATGATACTTAATGTTACATATTTCATACTTTTGAGTACATATTTCTGTATATTATAATACATATAAATGTACATATTTTCCCAATTTTTAGTACATAATTATCCGGGCCCTAGTAATGATATAAGAGGGGTAATATAAGAAACGTGGCTGACCGCGACTGCACGGTACCCCTCTCTCTCACGGCATCCTTAAGTATCGTTCACTGGCAGTTTGAATACTAGAGGGTTTCTTATGATGTGCATACTGAAGTGATTTTTTATAAAAGTGAACTGGTAATTATGCGGTGGATAGACACAAGGTTGTTTATAGTGAACGCGAGGGCCGGAGGCCCGAGCCTCGCCCTGAGTTGGATCCCGGCGAGCGAAGCGAAAAAACTTGAAAGTTTGAAAGTAATTTGGCATTATAATGCGGCGGGGACAAAGCGTATGAGGGAGCCTCAAAACTTTACAATCGGGATCGACCAGAATCTTGGATACTTTTTTAATTACTACAATTGGAAGAGGTAAATTGGTTCAGAAAGATGTCAGAATTTATTCTAATTTTTGCGAGGTTCAAAGAGGATTCGATTAAGACTTCTGATGTTCAGTGACGTTCAAGCAAGTATGAAGTAACATTGAGACCTTTTTTTAAGGCAGTTTTCACAATTGAATATAAACAGTGGTTTGTAATTGGCTAAAAATCTGAAAAGAATTGAGGGAGGTTTCAGGAGGAAAATGTGTAGTTTATTTTAGTACAAGAGTACATCTTATTCAACATCTGATTTTGAAATTAAGGTCATGGACTGCTCTTTGCTATTTGAAGATATCATTAATATATTATTTTCCCAATTTTAATTCTTTTATTTTATTTATTATTATGTGTGTATATATATATATATTTGTGTATATATATGTATATATATGTATATATATGTATATATATGTATATATATGTATATATGTGTATATATGTGTATATATGTGTATATATATATATATATATATATATATATATGTATATATATGTATATCCTAGTCCAGATATCAGATATTAATTCTGCAAACTTAACTTTATTGTAATTAATACAGTGGGAAGAACTTGTGAGGAAAAAAAGTACAAAGAAACGTACAACCTTAATGTTCTATTACAAGTTCAATTCTCTGAATTTGAAAAAATTTGTTCCTCTGCGAACTACTTCTGTCAAGAGGTGAATAAGGTGTGCTTATTGCTATCCAGAACAATGCTTTGTTGTTGAGAGAGCAGAGTTAAATTGCAGAGGATGCATCTCAGAGGATTGTGGAATATCACGATAAATATTGTGAAGAAATATATAACGATGCATTTAAAGGCAAATTAAGTAACTTACATTTTGTTGAATAAAGTTCACTTTTTTATTTTTATTATTTTGTCTTGAGTGATTTATTTACTGCATATTATATCTTTTGTTTATGTTATAATGGAGACAACTTTTATTTTTGTTTGTCATATAATCGAGTCATTGTTTTCAGAACCCTCAAGAAGTGATTTGGGCGAACTTCAAAGCTTGCAGCTGGTCTTCATAGACCCGCGGGAGCGTCCGCGGGAGCGTCCGCGGGAGCGTCCGCGAGGGCGTCCGCGGGAGCGTCCGCGGGAGCGTCCGCGGGAGCGTCCGCGGGAGCGTCCGCGAGGGCGTCCGCGGGAGCGTCCGCGAGGGCGTCCGCGGGAGCGTCCGCGGGGGCGTACGCGGGAGCGTCCGCGGGAGCGTCCGCGGGAGCGTCCGCGAGGGCGTCCGCGGGAGCGTCCGCGGGAGCGTACGCGGGAGCGTCCGCGGGAGCGTCCGCGGGAGCGTACGCGAGGGCGTCCGCGGGAGCGTCGGCGGGAGCGTCCGCGGGAGCGTCCGCGAGGGCGTACGCGGGAGCGTACGCGGGAGCGTACGCGGGAGCGTACGCGAGGGCGTCCGCGGGAGCGTCGGCGGGAGCGTCCGCGAGGGCGTCCGCGGGAGCGTACGCGGGAGCGTACGCGAGGGCGTCCGCGGGAGCGTCCGCGGGAGCGTCCGCGAGGGCGTCCGCGGGAGCGTCCGCGGGGGCGTACGCGGGAGCGTCCGCGGGAGCGTCCGCGGGAGCGTCCGCGGGGGCGTCCGCGGGAGCGTCGGCGGGAGCGTCCGCGGGAGCGTCCGCGAGGGCGTACGCGAGGGCGTACGCGGGAGCGTACGCGGGAGCGTACGCGGGAGCGTACGCGGGAGCGTCCGCGAGGGCGTCCGCGGGAGCGTCCGCGGGGGCGTACGCGGGAGCGTCCGCGGGAGCGTCCGCGAGGGCGTCCGCGGGAGCGTCCGCGGGAGCGTCCGCGAGGGCGTCGGCGGGGGCGTCCGCGGGAGCGTCCGCGGGAGCGTCCGCGGGAGCGTACGCGGGAGCGTACGCTGGAGCGTCCGCGAGGGCGTCCGCGGGAGCGTCCGGGGGAGCGTCCGCGAGGGCGTCCGCGAGGGCGTACGCGGGAGCGTCCGCGGGAGCGTACGCGGGAGCGTACGCTGGAGCGTCCGCGGGAGCGTCCGCGGGAGCGTACGCGAGGGCGTCCGCGGGAGCGTCGGCGGGAGCGTCCGCGGGAGCGTCCGCGAGGGCGTACGCGGGAGCGTACGCGGGAGCGTACGCGGGAGCGTCCGCGAGGGCGTCCGCGGGGGCGTACGCGGGAGCGTACGCGGGAGCGTCCGCGGGAGCGTCCGCGGGAGCGTCCGCGAGGGCGTCCGCGGGAGCGTCCGCGGGAGCGTCCGCGAGGGCGTCCGCGGGAGCGTCGGCGGGAGCGTCCGCGAGGGCGTCCGCGGGAGCGTACGCGGGAGCGTCGGCGGGAGCGTCCGCGAGGGCGTCCGCGGGAGCGTCCGCGGGAGCGTCCGCGGGAGCGTCCGCGAGGGCGTCCGCGGGAGCGTCCGCGAGGGCGTCCGCGGGAGTGTCCGCGGGAGCGTCCGCGGGTGCGACCGCGGGAGCGTCCGCGGGAGCGTCAGCGAGGGCGTCCGCGAGGGCGTCCGCGGGAGCGTCCGCGGGAGCGTCCGCGGGAGCGTCCGCGGGAGCGTACGCAGGAGCGTCCGCGAGGGCGTCCGCGGGAGCGTCCCCGGGAGCGTCCGGGGGAAGCGACCGCGGGAAGCGACCGCGGGAAGCGACCGCAGCAGTCGCCACCACCGTTGCCGGAGGAAGAGGCGGCGTCGGCTGTAATGCCGGAGCCCATGGCCAAGGCAGCTGCGGCCTTTACGATCATTGAGGGGCCGGCAGAGTAGAGGAACGGGTAGAAGCAAGTACAGTATGTAATGGGTGTATTATGATGAATATTCATTGAAAATATCAGTGCAGGATTCATCACTGCTAAATAATTTTCATAGCTTTTTAATTAAATTATTGAACGTAAAGTATAGTAAATGCACAATTCCTTTTGTAATTGGAATGATGTAGTGAACATTTTCGAAATAGAAATTTGATGTGTGACGCCCTCTTAAGTATGTTAATTTTCTAAAAATATAGTTGCCAGATTGCAATATTTATCATGAACATAATTATGATGGTAAAGGAATACTTGCATTGAAGGTCTTTGTCCATTAATTTTTGTTTTTTTTGTTTTTTCAGGGAAGGAGACTATCAATAACTTATTCTGCATTTACTGATTTTTTTTAAATCAGTTGACAAAAGTCTGAAACCAAAAAAAATTATAAGAGAAAGTTTATATTTTATTTTTAATAAATTAATTAAATATTTAATGTTTAATCATTTGAAATTTTACCTATTCCTTTTCCTTAATTATGAATTAATCAATGTACAGTATATTTTATGTGGATATAAACATATTATTCATAATGTATATTTGTGGATAATTTATTTAGCATTCTTTTCACTGTAGCTGCATGACTTCCACAGAAATTTGTTAAGGGACTAATTAGTTACTGAATGTTGGCTTTGTACCAGAACTGTATCTACATTTCATACACAACAAAAAAAATCCCATTTCAGTTGTATCGTGGGTTTCCTTTGTTTTGTTGCATTACTTGCAATGCAGTTAAAAGTACTGATAGTAAAATTGTCTTTGTGTATTACTCTATTTCCAGTGACAGAGACTTTAGGTGGCAGTTCAAAACCTGAAGACTTGTGCCTTGTTTTCAGTATATTTTCATTGCTCGTCCAAGGAATAACAATGACTGAAGAAAATCTTTCTGGTTTATGCCATAACTCGTCACTTTTCAATAAGTGAACATTATGAAAAAGGAAATAGATCTGTTTCATATGATGGAATTAGATACTTTAACTTGCAATTACCTGAACCTTGATACATTTGTTTACTTTGTTGAATTTGCACAATACATCAAACCAAGATCTTTTTAATAGGGCTGTTGGGTTGGGTTGAGTGAACACTATCTTGAAGTAACGAAGCTTCTGATGCCTCTGTACAAAAGGGTTTTCTAAGAAATTAAGGGGAAAAAATACAATAGGACGCTCCTTGTTAATGGAACCAATTAATATGGATTTAATACTAAAAGAAATATCAAGGACAATTTTAGATACATAGATTAGGTTAGTAATTAATACATTAGGATTTAATTATTTCTGATTGTTTTTTTGTATCCTGATGTTTTCGTTTTTTGCTTTTAATGTTATAATAAATTATTGTTTTGAAGTTCGGTGTGTGCTTTTCCTTAGACTTGGTTTCAGATGTTTCCTGCAGAACTAGCCTCTAGCTAATGGTGTGGTAATCGCCCACTTTCATATTTCCCTTTAACTACTAAATTCAAAGATGTTTATACCCTACACACAACATCACAACGTTTTGCAACACAGTGGTTCCATCAGGTTTTCCATAATATCATTACTTGTAACCCCCAAAAATGTTTATTTAATTGTAAATTTAATTTTTTTATTGGTATCTATTCATTAAATCGCAATATTTTGTGAAAATGTGTTTTTATCATTGTGTGTTGAATAAAAGCAAATTTAAATTTATGACGAAAGGAGCATTTGTGTTTATTAATTTTTTAAAACTATATCAAGTGCTGATGATTTACCTACATGATTTTGTTTCCACAAAATGTGAAAGTGGAAAAATTCCAATTAAATGCAAATGGTTTTGATTGCCTTTAATGTAAGAAGATATTACTTCACATAAAAAAAGCTTATGAAAAGTTGTCTTTATTCTATACTCATACTAAACTTCAGATTATTTTCATGTTTTGAGAGCCTGCTGGAATGCTGAATTCTCAAATCTAGTCATCGCTGCAGTGGGACTTTCACATCCACTGCTAGTTTTTGTTGACGAATACAAAGAACATCAAGGAAGAATTGAGGGAACAATATGAAACAAAAGATTTCTCAATTTTCAAACATTTTTAATAGGGGAAGGTTGCCTATATCGCCCCACTTTTCAGTTTTCATTTTTTTTTCGCGAAAAGTAATTAACGTGCGCTATCCACATTTTGAGCGATGATTGTCCTGGTATTTTGACACTTAACCCTATTTTTTAAACAGATAATTTTGAGATGCTAATAGTTTGAGAAGCACTTTCTTAGTAACCTGCAAATGGTGCGATTTGGGCAACTAGTTTCCTAAATTGCACCTGTTGTTTCCTAAATCGCCCCTCTCATATTTTAAATGCAATGACGCATACAAAATACAGCATTCTTTTACGCTACTTTATTATGCAAAATTGAACATACATCAAAACAGTTTGAACTAGTTTTAGTCATAAGTACAGACTTAAATATAGATTTAATTTTTTAATCAAATGTCAAGTATCTAAATGTAGCAACCACAAAAAGAACAATAACAAAAAATCAGCTTTCAGTCACAAATATTCATCCTCTGCAAAAGTCACAAACATATGGAATTTTACTGCCTGAACGAATATCTGCACATGCCTCATGAGCCCACTTGGAACATAGATAACACTTTACCATATCTTCTACATAAGCGGCATCACACAAACAACAATACCAGTCTTCGTTTGTTACATCAATTCATTTTCTGCCAGACTTGGAAAATGACTTGGGATTCATAAACAAAAGGGGGATCATTATTCTCATTTTCAAGGGACTCTAGTTCAGTATTTAAATTATCACTAGCAGCAAAATCTGATGCAGTAAAAATATTTCGGTCTACTGGCCATATCCCAGTCGCTCTAAAGCCACTTGCAGCATTCTTTACTGATGCAGCATTTTCGTAAGCTTCTCCAAGTAATAAAGAAACCTCCATTTGTGATACGTTCTTCCAGGATTGCAGCGCAACCACTTTTTCACTGCATCGTTGTAATAAGTTTCAAGGGGACCAAATATGGAGACATCTAGAGGTTGTAATCTGTGAATGGTGTGTCCCGGCAACTGCAACGTTACGATTCCATTGCCATGTGCTAGGTTGATTGCTTGCAGGTTTTTGGAGTGGGTGGTGTGTCCATTGAGAACAAGAAGTAATTTGCTTTCAACTGATGGTTTTACATGTGTAATGAAATGCTTCAACCACTGTACAAACAGATCAGAGTTGATGTAACCTATTTCAGAAACTTCCACTATGCTACCAGGTGGTGCACCATTTGCTAGAGTAGGATGATGGCACATTCTTTTGAAGATAATCATTGGTGAAACAAAATTTCCTGCAGCATTAGTACAAACCACAAAGTGGTGTTGACCTCTCTTTCCCCACTAACTACGGTCCCAACTTGATGTTTTCCCTTACGAGCAATAATTTTCCCTCCTTTACTCTGAACTGTACTGTAACCTGATTCATCAACGTTATAAATTGTCAAAGCATCAAATTTGTTTTCGTCAACCAATTCTTCTAAAATGTTAAAAATTACTTACGCTGGATTTATTAAATCCTTTAGCGCGAGCCATGGAAACAGTTTCTGGTTGGCGCAGACTTAAGTTGGGATGCCGCGCCATAAAACTATAGTACCACTTTTTTCCAGCTAATTTAGATTTCGTGTTAAATCTGTTGGGTAAATGCGGATTTGATTCCAGAATATCATAAGCAAGTTTCCGTACGTCTGTGATTGTTAACCCAAAGAGCATCTCTTCTAATGTCAATATGTGTTTCACAAGCTCTTCTTCAACATCTGGGGGGAGAGCAGTATCTCTTCCATTAACGTTTTTTCGTCCTTCACGCTCTGGTTGTAATCCTCGTTTTACTTTCCCTGTGAAATGTCTGGTAGATGTTTTCTTAGGAACGTTATATTTTCTACAGCACTCATTTATACCCATTGTATTGTTTCTGAATTCTTGAATGGCATTAATCATGTCTTCAGGTTACCAAACTCCATACTTTCTTTTTTCCATGATTGATTTGTTTACCTGTAAAGCAATGAAAGAACAGTTTATGTGAGTTGCTCAAATCGCACTGGTGCGATTTTGGAAGCCTCAAGTGAGGCGATTAAGGAAACTTGCGCATTAGACCATAATATTGATATTAACCTCAAATTAGGTTTTGTGTTAATTTGGAAAAAGCACCGTACACATGATAAATGATAACCCTTTAAAAATAAACACTATTACTGTAACATTTTCTACTTACGATGGCACAGAAGTCTTACATCGATGGTAAAAATATTACATCACAATTCTCACATTTCTAATACTGAGGATAACACTTCAACCACTGACTTCCTAGAAGTGCAACTAACTGTTCTGTGGCAATAAATACGTTAAGTTTGTCATGTAATCGCCAGAGTACTCTCGCGTGTTCCATTCTCCTTATATTAACAGTGGGGCGATTTAGGAGGCGGTGCGATATAGGAAACCTTCCCGTATCTTTTTTTTAACCAAGCATCTGGTTTTGGATGGGGATATAGGAAGGTACTGTAAAGAAAAACTTATTGCGACATACCAGAAAGAAGGGCTAAACGTTTATTTTTCCTCAGTGGTCTCAGAGACCACAGGTCACCAGTTAAGGGTTAAAATACCACGTAATGGAATCCACATTAGCATAACCGATGTGCAATCTTTTATAGAAACTTGTATCAGGCAAGCTGTCAATGGAAAACCAATAAGGGAAGAACTTCTCAAAGCAATTGCAGATTGACTACAGTAGCCACACTATAGCACAAACACTCATACCTCTGTGCACTGAATGCATGCTGCCGGACAACCAGTGTTTGTATGGTTATGATATTGTCACAAAATAATGATTCTGTGCAAAGGCTTTGCTGTTGTGTCTATCTAGGTTGTATTTAAGTTCGTTATTGGAAATCAAGGAACTGTTATGTTTTGATAGAATGTTGGTTAGCATATATACTTGTAATGCTGTGGGACTCAACTGCATTCATTGTTGTAGTTTATTAGTTTTCTTTATATGGTAATTCAAGAGTAATTTATATTTCAATAGACACACTAGGTGCTTATGAATATGAAGGTGGAATATTTTCTGAAATAAGCTATTTCTTTTGAGTTTATTCCAGTAGAATTTTGCCTGCATTCTAATACAATTTTCCTCAAACTATAGCAATGTGGAAGGGTGAGAACATGAGAATTTTAAATGAATGTATACATCCCTGGAAGTATTATATATCAAGCCTGCCCACAATATAACATTTGAACAATATCTAATTTGTGTTTATATAGTAAATCTAGTGAATAAATAATTAGCTTAAAACTCAGTTTTTTTAATATTAGTGATTAAACATCAATATTTTCCTTTCACTTGCAAAGAAGTTAAATTTGTTTATTAGGACTTTTATCTTGAACCTAATAATGCGAGAGATGTCAAATTTTGGTGAGTCATCATACTGTCTCCTAGGAAACACTTTACATTTACATCAAGTTCAAGGTAAATATATCCTGCGTGGGATTGGAGTTTTCAGAGCAAATATCATCTTTGCATTATTTCCAAGTGCTCCACTATGCATAAAGATGCAATTATTTTCAATTATCAAAAATTATTTTCCGCAACAAGACTTGAAATCAGGTACTCAAAAACTGACTTCACCATCACCAATTCCACTATGATACAGAAGCGCCCAATGGTGCGAACTCAGGCCAAGGCTTAAAGATGTAATAATATCAAAGTAAACTTTTTTGAACATGCAATTTTTTCAGTTTCCGAAAATATGCTGAAAATGATAGTACCAACATCATATTTTTTACTGTCTATTGTTGGAAACGAGGAGATAAAGTAATGAGAAAAAAAGCTGGTAAGGTTTTGGAGGTAAACTTTTTTAGGAATTGTTTAAATTTGAGACAGATTACCTGAAATTTACTCATTTGAAATGCATATGACCTTTTTTAATAGAGCTGATTTTTAAGAATAGTCTGCAAGAAAAATCGTTATCTTTAATTTTGTAGTTTTGAAATGTTAACTTTCACAATTTTTGAAAATATAGTTTGCCAAAAACAGGACTAGCATCATACGTTTTACCATTCCTTGATACATAAAAGAAGAAAATTTAAAGAAAAAATGAAGTAGTTTGAGAAAAATTTGTTTAAAAAAATTTAAAATTGCCTACAACAGTACAAAATTACATGAAAACTACTCATTTTTTAATAACTTTACATAAATTTATGATCATAGTAATTATATTTCAAGATTTTGAAAAAAATTGATGATCTCCATCTTCAATATTGCATTTGCAGAAAGACATATCGAAAACCACTTGCAGTAAGTGTAATGACTTCATGTAGATGAAAGAATAAATTTAATAAATTTGTGAAAATGCAGTTTTGCAAGTGACTCACTATCTGTAATGCATTCTTTTCCACAGCACCTTTGAGGGAGAATGCAAGGCACGTTTTTTTTTATACATGGTTTCCCCTGAAGGCCTAATCCATGTTGAAGTATAATTTATATCTCCTATATTCTCTAAGGAGGTTTTGTAGATTCCTGGACACAGTCATGGAACAGATCTTTTGAAGCATTGTAAAAGACCTTAAAACAAGAATTATGAATTGAAAATGAAATGTCATATACAGTTTTTACTGTTCTTTGACAAATAAATAAAAAACATTTAATAAATAAATAAAAAAATTATACACAATCCTCAGAAAAAATAAAGACCTCAGCATTTTTTCACAATTTTTTTCCTTCATTGCCAATTATATTGTATTAGCATTATGTTGTCAAACTATAGGAGACAACCTACGTTTTATCTCTTTAATAATAATTATGCCCAGTCAGTAGAAAACTGTTAGGAATTGTTGCATTTGTCTTTCAGTTTGTGCAATTTCAATGGTGTTACCAACTTTTGCATCTAACAACGTTCTGACTGTTTTGGGGATACTCAATGCACCTCTGGATACATTATTCTATGTGGTGGTTATAGTACCAGACTTCACATTTTTATGCAATTCTCCAGTTCTGTGTCAAGTTTTGCCCAGCTGTTAACAGTTTCAAAAAGAATGCTGTAGAGTCAAATTGGTAATCATGCACTGTAAATATGAAAAATTGACAATAATTTCATTTTATGCATAGTATTAAAGCGTAAAGTAATTTTTGTGTAAAGTATTAAATTTCATATATACTTTAATTTTTAAAACTTAACGAGCCTTATTTTGCCTGAGGAGTGCAGATTATAAATCTCATGAAAAAAAATTAAATCTCTGAAATTTAACTGAACACAAGTTGGCAGAATATTGGTTTATGATCTGAAAAATAACTGTCATAAACAGCATTTAAACATTTAATTGTCTACAAGAAAAAATTACATACAAAAATACATCAATTTGTGTGTTGTTATTTGTAGTGAAATCATTCTGATGTAACAAAGATGTCATATTATATTTTAACATTTCACCTATTAGAATACATTACCCATTTAAAACATTGAAGTTGAAGTCTCCTGTTATCACACAAGTATTATTTGGATTTACATGATCAAATATAGTGTTAAAAAATTGAAGGAAAACATTATTTGGTATTGAAGGAGACTTGTATCCTGACACAATTTCGATTCCATTAATCTGAAGATGTACAAGGTTACAAAAATAATGATTATTATTTTCTGTATGATGACAATGCAAAATAAATGGAAATTCATATTTTACAAAACACAGAACACCTGTGCCAGCCCTCTTACATCATCAGTCCTGAAACCAACATTATAACCTGGAAACGAAATTAAGTCATGAGGAGAAGTACATGTTTCAGAAAATATTAAAACATCACATCTCTTGTACCAAGCATCACTTTTTATATCTAAAATGTGTTTATTAAATGATCTTATGTTGTGATAACATATTATGTTATTGGCATTTTCTAAATTATTGTAAGACAAAGCCAATCTTTTATTTATTCTTAAGTTTTGTAATTCTTTGGTTAACAAATCATTGGGAGATGGTTTTCGGGGCCCTTTAAAATCACCAATAATGTAGAGACCACTTAATTTGGTCACTCTACTTAAAGCAACATACAGCAATGCTCTAGTAATTCTAAAGCTGTTTCTAAAATCCACTCACACACTATCAAAAGTCTGTCCTTGGCTTTTGTGAATTGTGAAAGCCTCAGCAGGGACAAGTTGATATTGTTCCCTAACAATTTGATAAGGATTCGTTCCACCCAAATTGAATGGATAGCATTTTTTTGAAATAGGCACAAGATTGGAATTAATGTTATTATTTATCATAAACTCTTTATAAGGCTGTCTTGTTTTTTCTCCTACTATTGAGCTATCAAATTCCATCCAAAGTTGATGTAATTCATTACTATTAGATATAAAAGATATGTGTTTGAGAACACCACAAGATCCATTTACCACACCATCTTCAACATTGATATTACTTGTTACCATATATTTTATTCCAATTTTTAATCATAATTTTGTACAAAGGCCTCCAACTTCTGACAATTTTTTTCTTTTTAAGAGATTCAAGTATTTTAGTTCTGTTAGAATCACATAGCCTTCCAAGAACAGAGTCCTTTGCTGTTGATAAATATTCTGGTCCACAAAACATATCAATTTTTTCTTCATTAAATTTGTCAACACTCCTATTGTCAGGATATAGGCTTATAGTACCCAGAGGAACTTGATCATCTTGCACTTGGCGTGACTGAA
The DNA here is from genome assembly GCA_031308135.1 of Acheta domesticus. Lineage (NCBI taxonomy): Eukaryota > Metazoa > Arthropoda > Insecta > Orthoptera > Gryllidae > Acheta > Acheta domesticus. The sequence continues at coordinate 2,472,923 of JAHLJT010009858.1, forward strand.
ATAATTTAATATTTTGTTCACTCATGTTCCCTACTGCAAGATTGTTTAGTGCCTCAATAAATCCTTTTTCTTCTTTTTGCCTCATGATTTCCTTAATTCAAAAAACTTAAACTGATCCCAAATTGGATTACAATCAGTAAAAATGTTCAGATCTGAATTGGATGGAATACAATAAATTGGAGAATCCATTACAGGAGGGTAGATGATTAAGATCACCAACAGCAATCACGGATATACGTCCAAAATATTCATTTTTGCCCATTATTTGTCGTAAACGTGTGTCAACTCTACTCAAAAGATGACAGCCCACCATTGATATTTCATCAATAATTAAAAGTTTTACATCAATTAGTTTTCCTTTCATTGAATTTGCAATATCATTAGATAACGCTGGCATTTGTTTTCCATACTGAACAATCGGCAATGCAAATGCCGTGTGAAGAGTTACTCCATTTATAAGAAAGGCAGCTTTTCCTGATGGAGCAGGAAGTAAAACTTTAAGTGATTCATTATTTTTGCCTCTCACATTATCTAAGTAATTTGTAATTATTTGATAAATACAATTTATTAACATTGACTTGCCAACACCAGCAGAACCGCTTAAAAATGCACAAAAAGGAAATTTTTCTTCAAATTTGAAACAAATTAATATGTGCATCAAAAACTCTGAAGAATATTAAGTTTTCGAAGCTTTTCATATAAAATTACTTTATCAATTCTTTGGGGATATGTGAATCTATTTAAATATCTTTGTTTTGGACCTTCTATTCCCCCTTGTTCCAGAATACAGTAAAACCCCGCTATAAAAGACCCCGTTATAAGAGAATCCCGCTTATAGGAGACAAAATTCACGGTCCCGAGGTCAGTTGTATGCATTTATTTCCCGCTTTTAAGAGACCCCGTTATAAGAGATTCCCGCATATAGTGTACAAGATTATTTCCTCCAGGTGACTCAGGAATTTCCTCAGCGTGGTAAGGGTTGGGACACGTTCTTAAAATAGGCTGGAGCAGGTGTTCGCAACACCAGTGTCACTGGCCGGGGGAGGGGGTGTGCGAAGTTCTCGTGAAGAAAACTCATTCAGTATACTGCTATTTTCGTAACTTTGTCCCTGACAGAAACCAGGTGTTCACGATTTCATCCAATCGGGATCTTGAACGTAACCATAGTGACGTCACTGTCGCGAACTATAAGCTCCTGATTGTATGACAGCGAAACAGCTGATTCCTGTCAAGGACAAAGTGACGAAAATCGTTTTGGAAGTTGGAAGTTACGAAAATCGTTATCGAAAATCGGATTGGTTGGCTGGCTTGCTTACGTGACTGACGTGCTGTGGCTGTGCTCCAATATTTGACTAATTTTCAGCTATTTTTCTACATATTTCAGGTGACTTTTGCTGTTAAACTGTTTTCTTTACTTGTTTACTTGTTACAGATAAGCTGAAAGAGATTTATATTGTCCGAAGCAGTGAAAAAGAAGTAATCCAAATATTTGGTTTAAAAGACGGCGTAACGGACAAACGTTTATTTGTGTAAAGACCATTAATATTAATTTTTCTCTGTAAATTAATTGAAATTTGCGTAAAGTTTTAAACTATTAGTGAAAGTGTTGTGAAAATTGTGAAAACATAAAAATTCAAAGTTTCGCCTACCACAGTAACGGAAAGACTTGAATTTCGTGGCCTTTCAATAGGTAAAGTATAGTAATCTAATTGTATTTATTAGTTTGCAGCTTCAATCTATTACATTAAACACACTGAACGCTTTTTGAATTGAATTAATCACATTTAAATACTAATTAGAATCAGATCACCGTTATTTTTAAATAAATACGTAACGTAATTTAAATAAGTTAATACAATTAAATTAAAAAGATAATTTAGGGAGTAGTTTTTTTGTAGTATTCTGAATTATCTATTTACTTATTTTCATATTTACCACGCACTTGACACGCATTCGTGACATGGCTACTAATCGTTATACACTCTCTACTCTCTACGCTCTCAAAGCCGATCTTCTGAAAGCCTTCACACACATCAACAGTAATTTAGATGAACATATCCGATGGCTCGAAGAGGTCGTTCAAAACACAGACGGTTGGACAACAATAGGCAACACCGCAAAAACCTCCAACCGTCCATTCGCGGAAGCAAAAACACAATCACCACCACCAATCACGACTCAAAACAGATTTTCTGTATTAGACTACTACAATGAGTTTCCTTGCCTTCCCAATCCTCACCACCCCCACTCATCATCGACACGTCCATTCACAAACCAACGCAAACACGCTAGCAAGCGCAAAGTAACAAAGACACATAGAGTTGCGCAAACTGGCTCACAAGAAAACAAGGACATTCCCACTGAGCCCATCAAAAAGGTACTCATTTTAGCAGATAGCCATGGGCGACAAATCTCCTCCCTGCTCAGTGAGAAACTCCCAACCAATTTCTCTGCCATGTGCGTGTTTAAACCTAACGGGAGGTTTGCCGACGTGACCAGTGAGTTGGACACGCACACAAAAACCCTCACCAAACGGGATCATCATCATAGGAGGGCAGAATGACATTAATTTGGGTGGTCACTTTACGCCTGAAGAACATGTTGACAAATTACAACGTGCAGCCCAAAACACGAACATTGTAGTCTCGACTCTGCCCTTCTGGTACAAGCCAACACTATGCAAAGAAATTAGTCACGCAAACAACCAATTGAAACTGCATCTGAGAGGCACACATGTTAAATTGTTTGAGCTAAACTTTCTCTCAAAAAAAACACTTCACCGACATGGTCTTCACCTGAGCCTTGTCGGAAAACATGCACTCGGTAGTGAGCTTGCAAAACACATCATTTCACAAACTTGGCAGTGTTCTGCCCAAGACCCATCCCCACCCACATCTCCTAGCTCTCTTCCATCCCCTGGGACCCCTTTGGACCCAATTACCTTATCCCCTGAACCTAATCCGTGTATTACCTCTCCCACTGTTCATTCCGGTCACCCCTCCTTCCTCACCTCTTGTCACTGCTGGGACACGATACTTCCTTCGACCACGCACTCGAGGTAAAAATGAAATAAATAAATAGCAACTACAGTCAGATGCAGCAGAAAAACATCCGTGTAGGTACAGGCAAAAGATTCGAATAACGCATCATAATGTGCAATCTCTTTCAAATAAAATTGAATTTATCGAGGCAGCATTACAATGTGATCTAAGACAAATAGATGTTTTTTGCTTTACAGAACATTGGTTGTCTCAAAATGATATAAACACACTCCAAATTCCTAGCTTTTACCTTGCAGGATCGTATTGTAGGGCGAGGGAATCAAATAAGGGCCCTGCTTACGCAGGTTCGTGTATTTACATAAGAAATTATATTGATTCTACCTTCTTGTCAGAATTCAATTTACTAGCTGAACCCGTGCGATTATATCGCACTGAAGGGAAACCTTACATTGAACACTTACAACACAATTGATAAATAGTCGCACACATGTTTGTCTTAACGGAACGCACAACAGATTTCCGCTTCCCGCCGCTTCGATTCACATGCGACAACCACGTGAGTTCTCCTGTGGCGGATGGTGTGCGCATAACCGCCATCTTGACAGGCAGCGCGCGGAGGGCACGCTAACTATCCCAGCCGCAAAGTTCAAATAACAAAAGTTTCCTAGCATTTTATTAATAACGAAAAGCTTCGTGATTTGTAATATTTAGTGACCTCCATTCCTGATTTTTTTATCTTTTTTTTGGTACCTCATTTGTTAAAATCCGTTCACTATGAGCCGAGTAGGAGGGACAACAAATTCACGGTTTTTAACGAAAATAATATATATGATGATATGCAGTTGAAAAAGTTTTTGAAACAACAGTAGTACATCTTATTACGCTCAAAATTATCTTACTTTGCATTTACAGACCTCCAACAAAGCGAGCTTCAGATTATTTCACTTTCTTGGAAAATCTAGAGATAATTCTGAACAAAATTAGTAAACTCTCTTTTAAATCCATTGTTGTATGTGGAGATTTCAATATTGATTTTCTGAGCGAATCCCACGAAAAAGAGAAGTTTCTCAATTTACTTAATTCTTTTAATTTAGACATTACAGTGAATGTACCTACACGGAATACGCTTAAATCACAAAAAAGCATTAGATCAAATTATAATTCACAAAACCACAACTACATATGAAATAATAACGAATAATCTAGGATACAGTGACCACGATGCACAAATTCTTACAATTACTAAGAACATAAACACTGACACAATAAATAATACACGCATGTGCAGAGCATTCACTAAAGTTAATATAAAATTATTTACGGACTACTTGATGAAGGAATCATGGGACGCAGTTTATAACGCTGTTGACACAAATGAAAAATATATTTATTTTTCTCCAAGCTTTCAATTCATTTTAACGCGTGCTTTCCTCTTAAAAAGAGAAAATTAAACAGTTCAAGCAAAAGTAATACTTGGATCACACAAGGAATTAGAACATTGTGTATAAAAACAACGTGCGCTTTACTTTATTTCTAAATATCATACCGTATCACCCGGTTTCCATATATACTTCCGAGAATATAAAAGAATTTTAAGAAAAGTAATAGTTCAGGCAAAAATAATGAAAAATAGTCAGGACATTTTGAGCGCTAGTAACAAAACTAAAGCAATGTGGGATATCGTAAAAAATACAACCACATCATCTCGATACCTTGTAGAGAATGTTATTTTAACGGATAATGAAAGAGAAACGAGTAATCCGGAAAAAGTTGCCAATCTCTTCAACAAACACTTTTCTATAATTGCGTCTGATCTCACGAAGGGACTAAAATCACAAAATTCAACATTTTACACTTCCCAAAAAATTTCAGATACGATGTTTATTCCCGAAACGTCTCCCAACAAAATCCTCAGAATAGTCAGTAAACTAAAAAATAAATATTCATCTGTTTTAGATGAATTTCCGGATTGTTTATTAAAAACTTGTGCACCTGCCTTTATACATCCGTTAACTCACATTTTCAATGCTTCTTTACGTACAGGAATATTTCCAGATATTTTCAAAACAGCAAAATTAAGCCACTTTTTAAAAAAGGGAACAAAAATGATATTCAAAATTACCGGCCAATTTCTCTTTTGTCAGTTTTCTCAAAAATTTTAGAAAGGCTTTTCTACTTACGAATGGAAACATTTCTCAGGAAAAACAGAGCGTTTTCAGACTCACAACACGGTTTTAGAAAATCAAAATCTACGGAAACTGCCATTTTTTCTTTTCTCAAAGATGTTGCTTCATCAATAGACCAAAATGAAGTACCCATTGGAATATTCTTAGATCTCTCGAAAGCTTTTGACGTTATTGACCATAAGATCTTGCTCTCAAAATTACCTTCGTATGGAATTCGTGGTATTGCCCTATATTGGAGTTATCCAATTCTTACCTTAAACATCGGACTGAAAGAGTAGAAATACCATACTGGCAGGAAAGGACATTACAAACTTATATTTCCAATTCTTTGCCAATTGTGCATGGGGTCCCGCAAGGTTCGATCTTAGGTCCCATTCTCTTTCTGTTATATATAAACGATATGCCCTCGTCTATTAAAAATGGAAGAACGGTTCTGTTTGCGTATGACACGAATGTTCTTTGCAAAAAAGAAGCAGTAAATAGTACAATTTCAGACGTTTCAAATTGGTTTAATAATAACAAATTAATTGTTAACGAAAGAAAAACTGTTTCAATGCATTTTTGCATCTCAAATCGGAAATCGCATGTTCCATTGAAAATGAACAATATGCAATTAGCTGATGTTGAGGCAACAAAATTTTTAGGTCTTTCAATTCAATCAAACCTCAAATGGAATGTACATATAACAGAATTAAACACTAAATTAAGATCATTATGCTACGCATTCGGAATTCTTTCAAATTCTGTCAGCCTTCATGCAGCTCGTTGCGTTTATTTTGCAAATGTGCATTCCCGCCTGAGATATGGCATAATATTCTGGGGAAGCTCATCCTGTAGTATTCAGACCTTCAGATTGCAAAAGAAAATTATTCGAATAATGAAAAAATGCCTTCCACGTGATTCCTGCAAGCCTCTTTTCATTGAGCTGGGAATCCTACCATTGCCTTGTCTATTTATTTACGAATCTGTAATATTTGTCAAAAATGACCTACTTAACGGAGGGAACATATTTTCATGCAATATTGATATTTATAATTACAACACACGCCGTAGAAATCACGTGCATCAAGTGTCAGTATCAACAGCTCAGTACAAGAAATCACCATTCAATACATGTACGTTACTTTACAACGCATTGCCAGATGACATAAAACAATTATATATACGTAATATAGAGAAAGTAATGTAATGCTGCATAAGATCGACGAGATTTTAACATAATGCATGTTTTGGGGTCCCCTGATCCCTGATACCGAAAAAGAGTTGTTTTTTTCGTTCAAAACGTCCCTTCGTCCGTCCGTGAATAACACTAGCGCCAAAACTATTCGTACATTTGTTTTCCAAAATGAATATTCTGCGATCGATCTGGTTCCGCTCGAAACACTGCGGTTTTGAAAACATTCTAAATTTTTGTAGGTACTGTACATGAAGTCCGTGGGACATTTTCAAAATCTTTCCAAAAATGGCTCCCAATTTTTTCTTTAAATTTTTTATAAGAATCGAGTGAAATTCACTTTGTTAGGATTTTCACTGTTAACTCTAAATTTTCGAAAATAAAAAAGTTTGCAGTTTTTTTGTTTTTCTACAGCTACAAAATTGAAAATAGAAATTTTTCTTATTATAATAATTTTTCTCTGTAATTAGGTCTTTCATTAATGTTTTGTACTAAATAAAACGTTTTCACGTAATAATAAACTTTAACAAAAACAAGATTTTCTGAAAAACGGCTCCAATTTTTTTTTTAACTTTTGGTAGTGATAGTTATAAGTGTACTTTATACGACTCTTAACATGATTTGTTCTATTCTTTTGTTTTTTTCACAAATTACACAAATGTAATATTTTTATAACTCTCGTGTCAATATTTACATTAGAGGCGATTTGTTCATATAATCCATTTATGAGCACATGTGCATTAAATGTCATAAAGTTTACCCAATAGATCTTATTAAATGGGCCCTGGAATCAACTAATGCATGTGTTCTCAAGTTTAAAATAAGTGTACGAATCATACTAATCCACTAAAAATATGGTAACACCTCATTAAACACATGAAAAACGCATTTCCCACTTATAAAGAGTTCCCGCTTATAAGAAATAAAATTCCATTCCCCCAGGTGTCTCTTATAAAGGGGTTTTACTGTATCTATTTGTGCTTCTTTTTGAAGTGCATCGCAATAAACGTGTTTGCATCTTCTTCAGTAATATCATTATTTTCATTATAAGCTACTTCCAATGCCTTGTCAAGTGTTTCATCAGGTATAATGCAATATTTGTATCTATTAGAAGAAATTATTTCAATATTTGAATTATAAATTGATTTGTAATTTACTTGTTCAACCTCATCCATTTCATTTCTCCATGGTAAGAATAACAGAATTTGTTCATGATAGTAATTAAATTCATCAACCCTCAATTTATAACGCCTGTAGCGAATGATTTTTGTTTTATTACAGAAGTTGTAAAACTGACTATTTTCATAATCCTCATTTTCATGCACCTCACAAGATTTAATATTTTTTGAATACATTGCAGCAAAATGTGCCAGGCAGATGTTGTTTAGTTCGTTGGGTCTTTTACTCTATTTTGTGAATATATCTGCCATAAAAACCTCCCATGAATTGGTATCTAGTTTTTGTAATTCACTTTTGGATTTGAGCATCAATACACGTTCTTCACGTGGGCTAGTGTTAATGAAAACTGATGCTCTTGGACAGAAAATTTGTTCCGCAATGTATAGGTATTTTTGTATAGGATAATAGCCGATAAAAAAATAGCTTATCAGTCCCTTAATTTTCAAGTGTACCAGAACAATAGCATTTTAAAATTACATTCATTTATTCATTTTCTTCTCCAAGGTTCAAAAGTATGATTAAATTTGCTTGGTATGCTGTGCAATTCACCGATGAACGTCCAGAACGGTTCTTAATTCCAGGACAATATTGTTGAAAAATTACAAGCTTCGTCTGTGAGAAGGACTGTTATACATTTCCCCTGGTTAGATGTGGGTGGTGTAAGACACACTTGTTTCGCACATTCAATTGACACTGGTAATTTTTGTAATAACTACACTGAAAACATTTATATTGTATTATAGTGGCATCTGTTCTGTATTTTTCAAACATAAATTTCAGTTCTAATCATGTTTAAGAGGTAAGTTTACAGGATTCGCCCCCCTTTCCTGCGACTAAATTTCATTGTGTTAATCTAATGCCGCAGGTTGTTGAATTCAGTCAGATGAACTGAAAGGGGAAAGAATCGCATTCTCCTGAACCATGATACATTGCTGTGCGTATGTCAAAAGTAACCGAAGGTTGGTAAACAATGTTAACTATACTTGCATGCCGCGGGCATGGCATCAGTTTTCAGTTTCTCAATGTCGAAGAACTAGTGCCTGGAAGAAGCACGCCTTGACGCACGTCAATGCGCGCTTGTCAAGGGCGTGAGCAATGAACCTTGAATAGGGGCTCATGCCCGTAGGAGCGCTTGTTCGTTCGGCGGAATTTCTCACACAGAAGGCAGGGCTTCAGAATCCCCAAGCGAACGACCATTTGCATCGTGAAAAGTATGGAAATTTCGTATTATTTTTAGGATTTTCCAGTGCCAAAAGGCAGCTAGTTTTTTCACAGCTCTTTTAAATATTAAATTTCTTTCAGAAGAAAAAAACTCAGGCCAAATTTCGACCTCAACCTATTGAAAGGTTCCTTGTTAGATGCGATGCTTCAGGGTGTTGTGTCCTCTGACTTGCTTAACATTATCCGTGGAAATTTGCGTAAATTCCAACGGGAAGGTACTGCAAGGCGGTGGACACATGAGGAAAAAGTTTTCTTTCTGTCTTTAAGCGTAGCCCAAAGGCGTGTCGTCTGCTGTTGTTACCTGACACTGCCTTCTGTGAGGACTTTATTGCGTACCCTTGAACGTGTTCCTATGGATACTGGCCTTGACAAGAATGTCCTTGATGTATTGTCAGCGCACGGCGTTCTCGTGGGAACGACACAGTGTGAATTGCGCCGGCCCGGCGGTAGCTCAGTCAGGTCCCAGTTCCTTTCGAATTGGACGGTGGATGGAGGTTGGCGGTCACTACTTCATAAGATAAAAATAAAACAAACTGATAAGCACAGAATTTATTTCTGACGAGCGTCAGGGAAGTTACACTGAAAGAAATTTAAAGAAAAGGACCCTACCTATGGAGCTCATCTAAAAGAAAGTTTAAAATTAAAAGAAATCGGAAAAAATAAATTCTAAAATCATAAACAAGTTTGGTTTATAATTCTGATTACAAAAATTGCCAGAGCGCGGCAACGCTTGTACGATAATATGACCAACAATGTCCTCGTTGCGATTGAAAAGCGTAAGAAAGAACCCATTAGCGTGGGTTTTGCCTGTTCAGCGACTTATGTAATAAGGGTAGCGACGGAGCTTCGCCAGCAGGGAAGCTTCCCCGGTCGTTGACCTCAGCCGGGGCGGTGACGCAGGCTGATCCACGGCGGCGAGGGCGGCGGCTGGCTGATGAACGGCCTTGTAGTCTCCGAAGTTCCCTGACGTCTTCTCCCCGTCCAGGCGGTGGCAGTGGCGTCAGAACACGTTGCGGCTCACATAATTCGGTGTATTGGTTACAAGGCGAATATTCGCCTGTCGCTAATTTCGCGGGTCTTTAACTGGCTGAATAAAATCCCTTGAGAACATTAAGCGTAATCTAGATGGCGGATTCACCTTGCCCAGATTCAGTGAACTGCCTAACGGTGTCCGAAAGCGGCTGGCTTTGGCACCGTTCCGCGAAAAAAAAGCTCGGCCCGATCCCGTGAGAGTTCGGAATTAAGGAAAAGAAACTTTTCCTGTGGAACTATGTGGAGTCTAATAACGGCCTCCCTGCGAGCGTTCCTTGCATGAACCTCACCCTTCGAGTCCCACTTGTTCTCTCCTTTTCTCCCGACGTACGCTCCTCGCATGAACCTCTCGCCCCCTCCCCCAAATCGTTCCCTCGTTTCTAAACTCACCACTTCCTCTGGTACATGTTGTCTGATTGGTCTAGATCTGTGGCGTCGCATTTAATTTTCCACGAATCAGCTATAGGAATTCTCTAAAATTTTCCCTACGCTGGTCATTCTCTTTCTCTATCTCTCTCTTTCTCTCTCTCTTGCTTTGAGCACTTGAACGCACGCAATGGCATTCAGGCTGGCTCTGTAAATACTCGTTTTGATAACGAAAGCTTGTTAATGTTCCTGGGTTTCCCTTATTGAGTTAGACATGAACTGCTTGTTGTGAGGAACAAATCACCTCGTTTATTTTTATGGGGGGGTGGTGCCCAAAGGAGAGTGGATCCTTCTTCTGGGCATCGCGCGACCGTACACAGCTGCAGGTCATAAATTCCTTTTGAATGTGGGTCACTGTTATGTATTCGGAGGCCGGCGGTGCAGGCGAGGGCGGGGAACACTATCCTTGTGTCTATTTTATTAAAAACTCACCGCTAATGTGCCGCCACAGCATGGTGTAGCCTGCTCCATGTCTGATCAAGACAAGTACTGTACCTTGATGTTCGACGAGATGTCTCTCAAACCCCGTCGTGTCTATAATGATAAGAAGGCAGTGGCGTATCTACGGTATGGCAGACATGGCACGTGCCATGGGCGCCACTCACAAGGGTCGTTATTTACAGTATACCGGTGAAAACAAATAACAACAACCTTAATCTCAAGCATTCCCACAGGGTGCAAATTCTATGCTTACCATGGGCGTCTCAATACCTAGATACGCCTCTGTAAGAAGGGTCTGATCGAAGGTTTTGTTGATTATTCGTCGCTCGCAGGGACGCTCGGGCATAATTGCTGAATATGGTCTAGTTTTAATGATTCAGAGCATGCATCGGCAATATAAACAACCTATTTTTTTTTTTTTTCGAAAATCATATGTTTACCAAAATTCATGTTTCCCTTGAAGAGATCAAAGATGAAAGTAAAGTATGCTGCCCACGTTTTGAGCCGGATGTGTGCGGGGCATATGCGAACTGTTGCAGTTCTAGATTCGGAGAGGCCTTCTGTCGAACGGCGATTGGTGGATGGTTTAAACAACACAGATGTCATTCTTGACTTGGATGCGCTGTTTCATTATTCGAATGGCTCAAATAAGCGCGCTTATTTGAGCCATTCGAATAATGAAACAGCGCATCCAGTCAAGAATGACATCTGTGTTGTTTAAACCATCCACCAATCGCCGTTCGACAGAAGGCCTCTCCGAATCTAGAACTGCAACAGTTCGCATATGCCCCGCACACATCCGGCTCAAAACGTGGGCAGCATACTTTACTTTCATCTTTGATCTCTTCAGGAAACATGATTTTGTAAACATATGATTTTCGAAAAAAAAAAAAAATAGGTTGTTTATATTGCCGATGCATGCTCTGAATCATTAAAACTATACCATATTCAGCAATTATCCCGAGCGTCCCTGCGAGCGACGATAATCAACAAAACCTTCGATCAGACCCTTCTTACAGAGGCGTATCTAGGTATTGAGACCCCATGTAAGCATAGATTTGCACCCTGTGGAATGCTTGAGATTAAGGTTGTTGTTATTTGTTTTCACCGGTATACTGTAAATAACGACCCTTGTGAGTGGCGCCCATGGCACGTGCCATGTCTGCCATACCGTAGATACGCCACTGCCTTCTTATATTATAGACACGACGGGGTTTGAAGACATCTCGTCGAACATCAAGGTACAGTACTTGTCTTGATCAGACATGAGCAGGCTACACCATGCTGTGGCGGCACATTAGCGGTGAGTTTTTAATAAAATAGACACAAGGATAGTGTTCCCCGCCCTCGCCTGCACCGCCGGCCTCCGAATACATAACAGTGACCACATCAAAAGGATTTATGACCTGCAGCTGTGTACGGTCGCGCGATGCCCAGAAGAAGGATCCACTCTCCTTTGGGCACCACCCCCATAAAATAAACGAGGTGATTTTGTTCCTCACAACAAGCAGTTTCATGTCTAACTCAATAAGGGAAACCCAGAACATTAACAAGCTTTCGTTATCAAAACGAGTATTTACAGAGCCCCTAATGCCATTGCGTGCGTTCAAGTGCTCAAAGCAGAGAGAGAGAAAGAGATAGATAGAGAAGAGAATGACCAGCGTAGGGAAATTTTAGAGAATTCCTATAGCTGATTCGTGGAAAATTAATGCGACGCCACAGATCTAGACCAATCAACACATGTACCAGAGAAGTGGTGAGTTTAGAAACGGGGAACGATTTGGGGGAGGGGGCGAGAGGTTCATGCGAGAGCGTACGTCGGGAGAAAAGGAGAGAACAAGTGGGACTCGAAGGTGAGGTTCATGCAAGAACGCTCGCAGGGAGGCCGTTATTAGACTCCACATAGTTCCACAGGAAAGTTTCTTTTCCTTAATTCCGAACTCTCACGGGATCGGGCCGAGCTTTTTTTTCGCGGACGGTGCCAAAGCCAGCCGCTTTCGGACACCGTTAGGCAGTTCACTGAATCTGGGCAAGGTGAATCCGCCATCTAGATTACGCTTAATGTTCTCAAGGGATTTTATTCAGCCAGTTAAAGACCCGCGAAATTAGCGACAGGCGAATATTCGCCTTGTAACCAATACCCGAATTATGTGAGCCGCAACGTGTTCTGACGCCACTGCCACCCCTGGACGTGAGAAGACGTCAGGGAACTTCGGAGACTACAAGGCCGTTCATCAGCCAGCCGCCGCCCTCGCCGCCGTGGATCAGCCTGCGTCACCGCCCCGGCTGAGGTCAACGACCGGGGAAGCTTCCCTGCTGGCGAAGCTCCGTCGCTACCCTTATTACATAAGTCGCTGACAGGCAAAACCCACGCTAATGGGTTCTTTCTTACGCTTTTCAATCGCAACGAGGACATTGTTGGTCATATTATCGTACAAGCGTTGCCGCGCTCTGGCAATTTTTGTAATCAGAATTATAAACCAACTTGTTTATGATTTTAGAATTTATTTTTTCCGATTTCTTTTAATTTTAAACTTTCTTTTAGATGAGCTCCATAGGTAGGGTCCTTTTCTTTAAATTTCTTTCAGTGTAACTTCCCTGACGCTCGTCAGAAATAAATTCTGTGCTTATCAGTTTGTTTTTATTTTTATCTTATGAATAGTGACCGCCAACCTCCATCCACCGTCCATTCGAAAGGAACTGGACCTGACTGAGCTACCGCCGGGCCGGCGCAATTCACACTGTGTCGTTCCCACGAGAACGCCGTGCGCTGACAATACATCAGGACATTCTTGTCAAGGCCGTATCCATAGGAACACGTTCAAGGGTACGCAATAAAGTCCTCCAGAAGGCAGTGTCAGGTAACAACAGCAGACGACACGCCTTTGGGCTACGCTTAAAGACAGAAAGAAAACTTTTTCCTCATGTGTCCACCGCCTTGCAGTACCTTCCCGTTGGAATTTACGCAATTTCCACGGATAATGTTAAGCAAGTCAGAGGACACAACACCCTGAAGCATCGCATCTAACAAGGAACCTTTCAATAGGTTGAGGTCGAATTTGGCCTGAGTTTTTTTTCTTCTGAAAGAAATTTAATATTTAAAAGAGCTGTGAAAAAACTAGCTGCCTTTTGCACTGGAAAATCCTAAAATAATACGAAATTTCCATACTTTTCACGATGCAAATGGTCGTTCGCTTGGGGATTCTGAAGCCCTGCCTTCTGTGTGAGAAATTCCGCCGAACGAACAACGCTCCTACGGGCATGAGCCCCTATTCAAGGTTCATTGCTCACGCCCTTGACAACGCGCATTGACGTGCGTCAAGGCGTGCTTCTTCCAGGCACTAGTTCTTCGACATTGAGAAACTGAAAACTGATGCCATGCCCGCGGCATGCAAGTATAGTTAACTTGTTTACCAACCTTCGGTTACTTTTGACATACGCACAGCAATGTATCATGGTTCAGGAGAATGCGATTCTTTCCCCTTTCAGTTCATCTGACTGAATTCAACAACCTGCGGCATAGATTAACACAATGAAATTTAGTCGCAGGAAAGGGGGCGAATCCTGTAAACTTACCTCTTAAACATGATTAGA
>JAHLJT010009858.1:2487277-2645162 GCA_031308135.1 Acheta domesticus
CTAAGTTTGGTAATATTTTTCAAAATTTCTGAAACAAATACAGATAATGAGATTTATTTTACGGTAAATCTCACATGAGATTAGAAGGGAGAGTGGTCGAGACCCAGGACATCTCACCAAGAGGGGAGGGAGTGTGGAAAAATCGCCTCACGTAACTTATGGACGGCCTCTTACATCTTCGTTTTATAGTGTTCTAAAGGTTGAATTTTGGGTTTTCTTTGAAGGAGACATCAGCATACTGTTTTACAGGGGCGTGCGGTGATTACTTGGTATACCCCAGCTGCTCGCGGCCAACCAGATTCCCCCACTCAAACGCATACAAAGTAGTCGCGCAACAGGAGATTTTTTAACACAACCGTGAAACAATATTTAAAAAATAAAAAATTCCAACATTCAATATATCACTCTTACACAAGATATATTTTCATGCAAGAAAAAGTAAATTATCGTAACTTACAGAACAGGAAAATGAAGTCTGCTTTCTGCAAATGATGCTGCAATCAACGAAATGTAAAATCTATTCTTCTTTCATGACTAGCAAAATGCTGCATAGTTTTTTCGAAAAATGAATGTGTGTGTCTTATGTCCTCCAGTAGAGATGTTTCGATAGAGAGTAAGGCTAAATTGGTTAATCTCTTTTCACTTGTTCTGTTTCGAGCATAAGTTTTTATTCTTTTCAGAGCCGAAAACGATCTTTCTACAGATGCTGTTGATACAGGAATAGAACAAATCAGTGATACAAGGCGTGTAAGTTGTGGAAAGCATGTGGATAGCGACATGGAATTCAAAGTTTTCAGTAGTTCATATGGGCTTTTCTCTTGAAACTCTTCGGTGCAATAAAATACAGTAAGTTCATTGCGTAATCTTACTTCATCAAAATTACTCCCATAAGCTCCAAGCAAGCTAGAAAATTCCTTCTGGGGAAATTGTTTCCTGTATGTGTTATACTTGCTAATATCTTTTGATATTAATTCCAAGAACTGCAAATTTCCATAGTCTTGAAATCTAATCTCCAACTGCTTGTCCACATTATTAAAGATTTCGTAATATAGTCGCTTGTAATTTACATTGACTCTCCTAGATTCTTCGCCAACTTCTCTTATGGTTTCAGAATGTACACTTTCATACTCGCTTCTCATATCAGCTATATTTCTTCGTGTTTCTTTAATTTTTTGTCTACAGTAACCGATGTCATGTGCTTTTGTTTGGAGAATGTTGTACAATATTCCTGAGAACGAAAAGATTATATCAAAAGTTCTCAACAAAAAGCAAAACAAAAAGTCAGATAAAATTGACAAATAACCACTAACAGGAGCCAATATATCATTTTCAACCTCGTCTTGGTTATTGAGCATAGTAGTGAATACATTCTGAAGATCATTTCTGTGCATATACACAGTGTTGACAAGTCGCTCTGTATAGTTCCATCTAGTTGGGCAAACAGATGGCAATCGTCTTTGTAGAAAATTGTCAAGAAATTTTGCTCGTTTTGGTGACCGCGAGAAGAAGGCAGCAATACCACTCAAATTACTAAAGAAAATTTTACATTCTCTGATGTTATTAACACTACGTGAAAGTACTAAATTCAATACATGCGCGTAGCAATGAATATAAACTGCCTGAGGATGAGTCTGTTTTATGAGGGCCTGGACGCCGTTCACATTTCCAGACATGGACGCTGCGCCGTCGTACGACTGAGCTATAAGCTTGTTATTACAGTCAAATTCTGTCAAGTACTCTCTTATAAGCTCTGCTATCGCCGCGGCGCTTCGGTTCGCACTTACATCACGAAATCCGATAAACCGTTCTTTTGTTTCACCACCGTAAACATATCGGAACACAATTGAAAACTGAGCAGTGTTGGAAACATCTGTTGTTTCATCTACCAACACAGAGACAAAATTAGCATTCGCTATTTCAGATTTAATTTCTTGCAACAGTGAATGAGATATGGAATCTATGAGATCATTTGTATCCGATTGGATAACCCGCGGAATACTGTCGAAGTTTCCAAATGAGTCCTCAGGAGAGAATCATACTCTGCTGTGTAGTGCAGTAGTTCCACATAATTACCACGATTAAGTGACAATCTAGATTCGTCATGTCCTCTGAATGCTAATTCCTGTTTACTTAAGAAACATACGGCGTTTATGAACCTTTTGAGAAGCTCGCGATTTTGTCGCACTTTCTTATTGTGAAGAGATATTTCAGTTTGAAGTTGCTGGTCCAATTGCGTTTCAATACGAGCATGCCCGAATGATGCCAAAAGATACGAAGCTCTGATGTGTCCTACTGATAGTTCGTGTGCAGTTGCTGCTTTTGTGAAACTTCCTAAATTTTTATATCCCGATTTTGTCCATGAGGTATTCTGATCTTGACCAAAGAGCAAACAAGACCAACAAAACAAACAATTCAGTCTTTCACTGCCAGCTAGCCATTGATATTTTTCGTAGGCAGAACAAGTGAAATGTCTCGTAAATTTTTTTGTTATCTGCTGTAATTGTGCTAAGGCTGGTGTTGGCCTACCGTTTTCAATCACCTGCTTCTTCTCATGGAACTGCCTCGTTGAAAAAGGTCTCCTCAAAATATCATCAATTACACACTCACTGGAAGACATACTACACACAATAGTTCCAGAATACCTGTTAGATTTCACAAATCACGTATTAATACAGAGCGTAATTACTACAAATCTTCACGAAATACGAGAAAACACGACAATACGTCACTGCAATGGAACACCACTACGTCACACACTGCTCTGCCACGCACACTGATTCTCTAAGAAGAGTAACCTGGGCTACTCAAAAATTCGGGGATTTTTGGGTTTTGATCACGTGTGAGTAAGAACTACCTTACTCAGAAATATTAATAAAATTTCTACTTAAATTTTTGTTCACTGTTATTACCGCAAGAGAGAAATATATGCTCTATAATAATTTTATAAGTTACAAACTTCTCGACAAAGGGTACGGTAATTTATATTAACGAAATATGTCATTTAAAATAATTTTGCTTCGTGGTAGCACTGGCAGTAATGTGACTGGGTTGCTCTCATCTGCCCTCTAGCGGGGAGTACTGCAATCACGTTCGCCAGGAGACGCCTGGCCACGAAGCAAAGGGAAGGGGAGAAACGTCATCAATCCCCAGCTAGCTGAACAGGAGCATAGTATCGGCACGGTTCCCCCCTGCCCGTCGCGTGCCCCGGGCCCAGTGAAGTAGATGCGCGCGCAGCAGTCTTTCCCAGCGACGATGACAGAGCTGGGGCAGAGCCGAGAGGGCCCTTACAGCGCTCTTGAGGAAGAGCAATGGGCCGACCGAAAGATCGCAGTAGAGTATACAGTGGGTGCAATATTTTGATCACATGACATAGGGTACATTGTTCTCAAGATTCATTTAATTCCCATTATTGCTTACCCCAGCAGTGCTGGGGTTGCTGGGGTTGAATGCACGCCACTGCTGTTTTAAAAAGAATCATGTAGAAACACCAGAAAGTTTTTAAAACTGTATTATCCACTGATCATGAGGTTGAAGCTGCAGAGGTTTTAGACTGACAATTTTACTTTCTCGCCTACGAATACTTCGTAAGAAGAGAAAGTTATGTAATCGTGCACCGGAAAACTGCTAATTCACGCCAGAAAAACTCTTATAGCTGGATAAAACCTGTTGCTAAATTTAGGGGGAAAATCCTCTACCTCGTGGTGTAGTCAAAATAATAGGGGGCATCCGCCCAGCGCTTGCGAGGGAAGCTGCGCCGCTTCTCGAGGCCTGGTCGGGGCATATAATTCGTCAAAGTTCTCTATTGTCACAGGAAATAATTAAGAAATCTAAACTTTTACTGAAAACCATATGAAGCCATTTGAATCACAAATATTGATGATTACGATAAATGAACTGGATGTGTCTATATTTTTCGTGTTTTTAACTTTGAACAATTTTTCACGTCTGTTCTTGGATTTGTAAATCGTCTTTTACCATCGTATCAATTGTTTGTCTATCATGCATTTACCATTCTATAGCTCGGTTCGATTATTTTTATGTCTGTTCGACCCATACGGTGCTGGTTTGGCGTAGTGGTATAAGTGCCAGTTCGCTGACTTAGAGGATTGGATTTCGGATCTCGGAACGGAAAAAGTTTGCTGGTAGAAAACACTTTTGCTAGTTTATGAAGTAGTGGAGTAGCATTTAGGACCGTATAGGAGCAGTGCGAGAAAGTATGTGCGTTGGAAGCACAACTAGTTTTATAATACTATACCAAGTCAGCAATTTATCTTTACACAGTATACACATCTTAACAAATATAAGCTTTTTATATAAAAGCAATATTTTCCCTTTTGTGATCGATTTAAAGAAGGGGGTACACACAATAAAAATGGGTTACACTTTCGAGATTATATTTTACACATACCTTACATTATACCTTTGAAAAATATACTTACCCAAATCAGGTTTTCCTCAGAGATCAGAGTTTACATATTAGGAAAAGTTCCCAAAGAGAAAGCAAGTTGAAGGACATCGCTAAAGCAATGCAGTAATTCCCAGAGAATCCTATTCAGCTTTACAGAGAACATCTGGATTAGACAAAATACTTATTTCATTCTGAAGATATTTAAGAATGTAGTTTTTCATTTGGCCACTTTTGGTCATGCTACAATAGTTCATCATAAAATTAAGCATCACTTTTCCTAACAAGCAAATTATTGTCTTATTAGTAATTTCCAACGTTTCCTTTGTTGGATTGAATTGCTTTAAATAAGCAGGATAATAAAAGCATAAAATTAAAAGTGCAGTAATACTGCATAAATAAGTGCAGTGATTATCACAAGATCTTCTTTATCCAAAATTGAGATTGCTATAAATTAGCATTTTCACTTTATAAACCAGGGTATTGTATAAAATTCTCTAAAATATGGTCACAAGGTGGAACAAGCATCTTTGTCTAAAGGTTTCTTTCTTATTCATAATGTAAAATTGAATAACATTTCTGTCGTGGCCGTTAGGACGTTTGATTTGGCCACCACGAGAGGAGAGGCTCGCAGACAGCGAGCTTACGTCAGCCCGGTCACCGCGGGCTTCAGCAGGCGCGGCGGAGCGGAACCGCAGCGTGATTGTCAGCGAGGAGAGGGGCCGACCCGCCTCCACTTTCATCCCCGAGGAGTGACGCGGGAGAGGGGAGGTGACCGAGGAGCTGATAAGCGGCGCGCCGGACGCGCGCGGCCCCAGACGGCGTACTGCTGATAGTGGAGTGAACGACGTATGCGATAAGAACGGACTCTTAGATAACGACTTGGCAACCTCTGGCAATCTGAACTCTGGAACGTTGGTATTCGATAGCGGCTTGTAACTTGGACTTTCTTCAGGATTCACGGTCGGCCCAGCTGTTGTAAATGGTTATTCTTTGGACGTAGCGAGAGGCTACGTTAAATAAAATTGTTGGTTTGTGTTTCTATGATTTTTCCTTTTTCCCGGAACACAACAATTTCCCTACTTCTTTGGTTCATAATACTAATGCTTCTAACAAAATACTTCTAGCTTCTTTATTAACACGTTTATGTTAACTTTTTAGTTATTTCTTATGTTTTATGTGCTGCATTCAAAACAAAGCATGGGCTTAGCAAAGAAAACAAGTGCAGTTATTTTTGAAAGAAAATTTTCCAATATTAATACTATCAACTTCACATTTTCACTTTAAAAATCTAATTGTGACAGATTCCCCACACTAAGTTAATAAGATAAAACTAGTAAATACATATGTCCTCAGTGATAATCTAAGTTTTTTTTCTCTTTCCACAACTTTCGTTCATGGTAATGATAGCCATTAAAAAGAAAATTCATTTACATTACAAATTCAAATTCACTTAAAATTTGTTCTCGTTAACTGAAATCCTTGGAGAAACGGAAAATGCATATGAATTTCGATATATGGTTAGTTAATTCATTTACAACGGAAGTAAACTGATTAAATAGACTTACAAACTCCGCACAAGACATTTCCTGTAAAGAATTATATACTCCATCATTCGAAGTGTTCCTACGTGACAAGATCAAATGCGTCAATTTCACCACGAATCCAAATCAATATTCGTAACTAGGGCCCTGAACTCAAAACGGCCCGGCGAGACGTCCCTGCTCTGACGAGCTCAGTGCAGGGGAGGGCGCCCGCTACGGAGCATAAGCTTCTGTGCACTGGTGCGCCCTAGCGGTCAAATGAAATACTAGCGATGCCCTGTGCGACGAAAGGAAAACGATGTTAGAGAGGACGGTACTACAGAATTTTGGAAAGATCTTAAAATGAAACCCTATAAGCTTTGGATTAGATTAGCAGCTAAATAGGCTGACACGCTTATACACAGTGCTTTAGAGTGCCATTGCAGCAAAGCAATCAGCGTTACTGGTCATTCAAAGTTAAAACCGTTTGTCGAAGGCAAGTCTGGGAGAGGTTTCTCCGGAGATGGTGGGTGAGATGGTAACATGTGAAGTAAAACAATTCCTGACAGACTTCCGGATATGCAAGGGAAAGATATCCTGGCAGCAAATGCCGCTAAACGATCGCTCGTGGCAAATTCCGGGGTTGGGAAAGTCACGTGCACTCAGAAGGGCCGCAAGGAGGACATTACGCTTGGTTTAGGGCTGGAGTGGATTCAACGTTAATTGAAACACTAATGTCAATGGCTTTTTCTCCCACTCCCTGATTACTGTTTCTCTAAGGGTCCGAATATTTTCTAGAAATGCCCCTGATTCTTTCGTGAAGCGAAATCTTATCATTTAATGTTCTGGGCGAGCATTAAGTTTCTATGTTGGAAGTAATGGTTCCCCATTCCCATCCACTTTCCTCTCCACGATTCGCTAGCACAGCATTGATCCAATCTTCCCGATTACCACCAAGTACACAGCCAGTAGAATGCAATGCTCTAATCTCCAACAAAATAAAATCCGACGGCCTCCACAGCCGAGGTGGCTAAGGCCCAAGAGCCGCAGCTGCCTCGTGCCTAACGAATCGCGGTTTCGAATCCCGCCCGGGGTCTGGATGTTTGTGTGTCCTTATACAGTTACCCCCAAAGTAATTTACAGAGGTCGCTATCCGACATCAGTGGTTGAAAAGCAACATTTAATAAGTAAAAAACAAAATTAAAATCCAAATCTACTCTTGCCATGACCCAGAAAATAATTCGAGCCAAATCCCATTTAAACTATCACGACAAAACACGAATTTCTTCACAAAGCCACCCACTATTCCTGAATGCATACCACTTCCATCACACATTTAGTTCCTAATATGGTAAACTATTCGGGCAACTTTACAGAACATATTGACAAGACAAATAATATACACAACTTGCGAATATACAATATGAACTTATTTTCGAGAAATAAATTCATCCATTAAGAAACTCCTTCAACAACTCACAGCATCCCGCAAAAAATGACTATCAAGCAGCCACCTGAACCCATCCCAATTCTGAAAAACAAGACTAAACGAAACATAATACGAAATACATAAAATAGGTCTTTGTAGTCAACTCCCTTATCAAGTAAGAAAACTAGAACTAATATTACCGCCCATGAGATCACTTTTACATCTACATAGCCACTATAAAAGCTAACATTAAGACAATTGTTCTTTTGCCCCCACCATCTCATCCCACCCTCCTTGATTATTTAGTATTATGTATTATATAGTATATATTATATATACACCATTTTATTACTATTATATACTATTTTATATGACAAAAGAAAGCAGAACAAATAAGTGGCCATTCGGTGGTCTCCACTTACTATAAGCAAAAAAACAAAGTTTTGCCCACCTCTTACCAATTTCTTTTTAGATGTGGTGTTGGTATCTACTGGACGAAATGGGACCTCAATTGCTAAGGCCATTTCAGCACCAATTGTTTGATTGAAATAGCATGTTGTGAATTCTGAAGTTCAAAACAGTTTCCTGATAAACAAATTGCATTAAACTGAAGTTCTTCTGGAAATAAACTTAATTTCCCCAAACTGAAAATTCTATTCTGCTTGTTTGTATCCGTATAGAACCAAATAAATTAAAACAAAGAAACTCTTCCAAAAAACTTACAATCATGGAAAATGTTGCTTCACTTTTATCAATAATAAAAGTAGATGGAGTACCTTGATTGCTAATTACATGTTGGCATTGCTTCATTGATGAAAGTCAAAATCAAAATCCAAATCAAAATCCTCCTGACAGTATATTCCTTTTACACACTTAAAAGACAAGTGTAAAACATTCATAAAAATTAGATATACTTTTTACAAATTTATACCTTACTCATTATTGAAACTACTTATTTTACGTTCCTCGCTAACCAAGATATAAAAGCCTATGAAATTAAACACAGTCGCATGATTCAGGAAATGTATTTACAGGAGGTGCTGTAATTGTCAGAGGTTTGTATTCCTATTAAGTATATATCAATTGCTACTATCGTTAATTGAAACAGCAAATTTCCCCCTTCCTCAGATTGAGCAGACTGCGAGAATACGGGTCGGGGAAGCACACCTGACCTTGGATTCCTTGTGCAGTTAGACTTGCCTCCCCACAACTCCCGCCCCAGATTCACTTTTCACTCGCACAAAATGATTCTAAACATTCCATTAGCCTCCTGTTACGATTTTCTGAACGAGAAAGAATTAGAGTTGGTCTTACTTCGTACAGCAGCTCCATTCGCCCAGAAGGAATCTTCTACTGGTCTCCCGAAAGCGCCTGTCTGTCGGTTCACCTATCCTGAAAATATTCAATTAGTGAGAATACAACTCTTTCTGCATTCCTCCCAACATAAAATGCAATACGCTCGAGTTCTAAACACTTACATAAGCGAAAACAAAGCTGAAAATTAATCAAAGCTGGAACCCAACAGCATCGTATAAATTTAATGTTTTTCGTACTACACCAACACGTAAATTCCTTTTGCTGGTCGAATTTCTACATGCTCCTACCTCTATTCAGGCATTTCGTTGTCTTCAATCCAATTCTCGTGGCGCACACTCGTAAGAAATACATTTCTCAACATGGCGTCGTGCAGCTCCGCTCCAGTTGGCAATCGTTTCTGTCGCTCGTGCCGAAAGCTCCAAGTTCACACCCCTCCAACTTCGTCGGTCCCTTCTCTCATTGGTTAGAAATTCCGGCTGTTGCTTCTGTGCGCTGCACGGAGGTTAACTGAGCTTCTCCCTCCCATCAAATGCCGCGCATTACAAAACTACTATTCTGTGGTCACGGGGTTAAAGTTCTTAAGTCAATGTTTGGCAAAATTGGGTTCACTACAGAAACTACAAGCTAAGTATTTATATTTTATTTTAGTAAAACGACCGAATTCAAATGTTGCCTCCTTAATGAGAAAAAAACATTAAGAAATAGCATTTAGCGTAGGAACAAGCGGTGGCTAGAAAATCTAACCCTTGTTTTCTCCAAACTAAGATTTTTTACTTAAGAACTTTTACCCCGTGACCACAATATTGTAGGCGAGAACAGCAGGTGGTTACAGTATACGGAGAGTTATCTCCTGTGGAAATAAAATTAAGTGACTGTAATTTGAAAAAATGACATATTTTTTTATTCTCATGTCGTTATTTACGTGATGTAGAAACCATTTCC
The DNA here is from genome assembly GCA_031308135.1 of Acheta domesticus. NCBI lineage: Eukaryota > Metazoa > Arthropoda > Insecta > Orthoptera > Gryllidae > Acheta > Acheta domesticus. Next base: position 2,496,894 of record JAHLJT010009858.1, read on the forward strand.
TTTTTTCTTTAATTTTTGTACCTCACCGTGTTAATCTGGAAAAGGTGAACCGATGTTGAGGCAGTACCCTCTGAAAGTTTTTTTTATCGCAACTAAGGATATTTTTTCAACTATCATTTTCTTTTATGTGAAGAATAAGCTTTGTTTTTGTTGTACATAAAAAATTCACAGTTTTATTCCGTTTTTAAGTTTCTAATCCAGTCCTATCCCCAACAAACTAAATTTTGAGTAATTGACGGTAAAATTGTTACTGAACATTTCCAGGGAATGTACATCAATGCATCTCCTTTCCACCTACAAAGATGGAGGTATTTAGCAACACTGATCATAAGAAGCATTGGAGGGCGGGGCGGGGAGGGGCAGGTCGGTCCAGGAGGGGCAGCGCGAAGCGGGAGGGGGAACTGAAAGGGGGGTGGAGGGAAGGGTTGGCTGGAGGATACAACACATAGAATTTCCCTTTCTTTTCTAATAAATTATTTGATTAACAGTAGAAGGGCCGAGTGTGTCAAAATGACACATTGGCGATAATTTCTGCAACATAGTGTTCGAGTTTTAACAGCTAGAAAACTGGTTCTTTGAAGTTGATTTCTTTAATGCGTCCAGTGAGGTCCGCCACTTCAAGGAAAAACGCTTAAAAATTCAAATGAGTTGTACCATTCATTGAATTTTACAAGAAACAGACTTTGTGCAAAAAGAATAAACATGCAATCCTGAGCACCCTGCTTGACAGCATTGGCACACACAACACTGGGAAAAAGAATCCAGAGATGGTTTTGTTTTACACCAAAACCAAAGGCATAGTCGATGCGTTGGTATTCAGTGCGTGCAGGAACAAGATGGCCAATTCACATCTTATACAATATCCTAAATATCGCAATTGTTAGATATCTGGCGGGCTGCTAACAGGTTTCGTGCATTGAGACGTCAGGTTGAAGAAACAGCCGAGACCGACTCCCGTCTCTGGGTCGCCGGCCTCCCTCATGTGAAAGCGGCTCCACATATTCGGCATTCGGCGAACAGCGAAAAGCCGCTCACCGAATCCCGTGTAGTATGGATGAGTTGCTTGCAATTTGCCGAGTGACGAAAATTTGGTGCTCGCCCTACCCAACGCGAGTCGGTCTTCTCGACACAGTACAAGTTGTAGTTCGCTGCTCGGCGAATGCCGAATGTGTGGAGCTGCCTTAAGGCACCACCTTGACATAACGGATTGATGTGGCGCGCATCATTGAAAATATTTGTAATATGGAATGTTGCATCTTGATGCATTTCAATTTTATATTGAACAATTAAATAAAAATTAAAACTATTTAATTTATAGTATTTTTCACTATAATTATAAATCAGGTGTTCTTATACATGTTTTAATTTTTTTTGTTTGAATAATGTTAAATTGAAACATTAAGAAATACTCTGAAAATATTTTTTTAAATACAAAATACAAAGTAAATTGATAGGATTAGCTTTATATTCCAGCATCTAAATTGGGGGCGGGGGAGATGGTAAGTATAGGGCCCCCATGCTGTTAAATCGGCTCTGCCTTCGAGACGCGAGCCGCTCTCGCCGCTCGTCACCGCCTCCGCTGGCGCATGCGCCTTCGCCAGCCACGTCACGTGAGCCCCGCGCAACTTTTCTGGACCGGTGACCTTGCTTCCCCTCTCTTGAGCAATAAACAGTTGAAGGCAGTCTCGCAGCGAGCACCGATGACAACGTTCCAAACACATCGTCATTGGCGTGTAATCTTATATATTATTTCTCAAAGGGCTGTTTGGTCTTTTCAATAAATTGGGCGACATACGAAACCGATCTGTATAAAGAAGCAATGGATTGAAAAATCGTGTTTCTTTTCACCTGCACATGTGACATTCGTATTGAAAAAGGGCGTTAAAAATACCTAAATATTAAAAAAAGTAGTAATTCGGGATCTGTAATATCTGATTGCCGCACGATCTATCGGAAGAAAATTACACTCGGACGGTGGCGGGAAATACAATCTCAAGCATTTTTGTTTGTTTCAATTTAGTGTAGGTTGTGTAAGCACGTGCACGTGGTTTTCTACATTGAATAGAAATCTTGAAATATGAGAGGTTAATTAGTGATCTTAGTGAGGTTAGGTCGTTTATAATGCTGGAATACAAAAAAAGAATTTAAGCAGAAAACAGTTAGGTTATTTGACTAACCGTGCGATTTAATCGCACGGGATCTCACTAGTAAAATGTATTTACTATTGAAACCGAGAACTTCTGGTCGTATTTTTTCTCAACAACATCTAAAGAAATGGCCAAAGCAGATCCAGATCCATCACAAGAAATATCTCTAACTCCTGATAAAGTTAGAACAAAAATTATTGAGAAAGTTGCGAAGGCATGATTGATATTCCAAAGATTGCCATTGTTTCATAAAATCTGGTGGCCGACGTCATAACTAATACCCTCATCCTGCACGTATTTTTCCAAACCACCGGTAGAGAAAAGTTGGGCGATTAAAATATGAGGTTCTAAGCGCACTGGCGGAGACTGGCGGGCACAGACTGATGTTAACATGGCTGCCGGCGCCTGGCGAAGTATGAGCCCTCGGGGCGCGAGTTGTCCTTGGCCTTAGCGACAATTCGTCGCTGATAGCTGAAGCAGGGAGCGGTTACGTTGGGGAGCAGAGGGCACAACAGGGCTTATTTAGAATGAAAACTAATTTTACAGGAAACGTAACATTCGATTCACTTTAAGAACAATATTTTATTAAATTAATTTTAGACATAGTTTTCTTAACAAGTGAAGCAATATCTTGTGCCAGTCCTTGAGCTGTTGCCAATCACAGATCGCTTTCTTTTTGCGCAAGCGCAGAGGGAGTGATGAATGCCGTGGCAGCTGCCACAAGCCATTACCCCTCCCTCCCCCTTCCGCTCTGACAAGCGAATGTTCCCAGACAGCCGACGGTCGCTCTCGCTCCGCGCCCGCCCGCTCAAGGCCACCTGCAGACCGCGAAGGGAAAATAGCGAACAAAACACTGCAATGGCCCTTGGATGGAAGAAAGAAACTTATCAATAAAATGACTATCACTTATTACGAACATGTTTCCTAATTTTCTACTATAAACGCCGGATGTAATTATTTCTCTAATGATCTACAAAATCGAACCTCCATCAATAATTCAAAATTCGAGGAGTATGAGAAAAAATGCACATTATTGTATAATTTCTTTCTACCGTTTCTGTCTTTTTTCGTAGAATATTTGAAATTTGGTAAATGTTTATCATTAACATCTTTCATTATATACACGATTGTTGCAGGAACATTTTAAAATAGATAGGCATGAAAATTGAGACGTACCATATTTATAATATCATCGAACTTCAGCTTCCTACCGATTTTATATATCAGTTACCTTAATTTTTCTGGGGGCGGTATTTCTCATTCTCATTTTCCGTTTTCATTCTAAAGAAGAAATGTCTGCTTATGCCTGTTGCTCTGCAAAATTTATTCAAACGACTGACTCCGTTTTTGGATGTTTTCCTTTTAAGTTCTACAATCTATTTAGATCCCTTAAAATTAATTCACTACACGATTCAATAAATTACGTACCTACTTTTCTTTACCACAGCATATCACCACAATCGTCTCTCACATCCACCAGCAAAAATCGACTGACCAGAATATTCAACAATATGAAATTCTCGAAAGGGCTTCTGGCGATCATTCAAGTATTGACTTGGAAGGCCCCTTCCGCTGATGACACCATATAAACAAACGCTTCCTTCCAGTCCTACAGGTGACACATCCTGCATCTCTACCTCGTCTTTCCGTCGAGCCTCACGTCGTCTCACGTCACCCGCGGTTCGACTACAAAACAAATATCAAATTCACAGAAGAACTGCATCAAAAGACATTCGGGCGATGATAGAAAATATTTTATCATCTTACCCAAAACTTTGTTTTTAAACGAAGTTTTTAATTGGACGTCAAGAACGAAAATTCCCCAGCGACGGTACACTTTAAAGCACAAAATAATTCACACATTTTCGTTTATAATTTATTTTTTAAGAGACACATTATAACATGTTGATAAAATGAAAACATCTCCCCAGATGAAGTAAATGAAATATTGCATCGATTTTTCCCAAAATAATTCCACCAATTTTTGGATATGTTTTAACGGTCTGAATAAGGTGTTTAAAAGTCAGTTCCACAGAAACTAAGAATTTTTTTATTTATTTAAAAAGCAAATGAATGACATTTTTTATGATTACCAACGTGTTCCTCGACCTTTTCTCTACAAGACTATGATTTTTTTCTTACTTTTGCAACAACAAGATTTTGCAACAGTGCACGAGATTATTCAGCAAGAATAAAATTGTCCACAAGCCCATTGTGCCTTCACGACGTGAAAATGATTTTTTTATAGGTGTATTACAAAGCACACGCGTATTCCTTAAGGCTGAAAACCTAAAATGTTCTTTAAAAATGTATTTGGCCTCATTATTTCTCTTATATTTATTTTTTTGCTTATTTTATTTTTTTAGTAGTGTATCATTTATCTTATACTAAAAATATAAAGGTTTCATCATTAATTTCCTTAATTTTCTTTGTAATGCATTATCCATCATTATTTACTCTTCATATGCCCCTTAAAATCTTATGTTGCAGTAATTTTGTGGAGAAAAAACGCCAGTAATTGGTGTTAATGTCATTACGCCGTTAAAGATCATATTTTGTTAATGGGAAAAAATCTTTTTCCTTAATATTGTTGTACCACGATGATGCCGAAAAAAATTGAACATTGAATACATAAATTGAAAATTCTTTAGTGACTTACCAACTTCATCTTTGTTGATCACTCCCGCTCCTCTCTGGGCCAATCTCACACCTGGAACACATTACACCAAACCAGGATCAGTCGAGTCTCACAACTGAAAGATCTTTTTATTAGCTAAGCAATAAGCCCCCATTACTGCATTACATACCCCCGTTACTTTGAATGAAAAATAGAAATAATACACACAAAAAATAATTTCGCTTTAATTATCGGAAAACTATTTGTAATGCAATCAATAACACAATATTCAGTTATCTCGAGCGCTGATTAAGAACAAATCATGATGCATCATTCTCTTCGGGAAACGCATGGGTTTGCGTCAGTTATCTCCCTCACTCCCACTCCACCAGCTCCCCTTGCTTACACTTGAAATTCAGAACAATTCGCACACTATTAACTACAGTGAACCATTGTTAGCACGGATTCCAAGGGAAAGAAAAAATTTGTGTTCATTATATAAAAATTCCTGTTAAGAGAGCATCTTGGTAATAACGAAGGTTTACTCTAGTATAGAGATTAGACATTAATAATTTTCCTATTCTACTTAACATATTCCTACTTATTTCTTTATAAACCCTTATTATCATTTCTCATTGAATGTATTTCTTGAATCACAGTCAGAATAAATGTGATGGTGATTATTACGTAATTATTTTCTAGAATTTACGACTGTGCAAATTTTGTTCGATCACACTGCATTTGTTGTTAATTAAGAAGGAAATTATTCCTGCTGCAAACATAGTTCCTAATAATGAGATTCCAACTCGAGCATTCTTACTTAGATTTAATTGGACCACCTGCTTCGTGGTACTCACCTAAAGAAAACTACCGGTAATATTAACCATGGCGAATATCAGGAAGTGGACGGCGTGCGTATTTTGATTCATCGAATTAAACGGATACGAAAGAATATGTCTTTTCGCGTTCCATAATGACCGATTTTATAACTATTTAAATGTAATTCAAATAATAATAATAACATTCAGTGTAAAGTTATTGAGGCAACTGAACACGTCTTTCATTACTCACCTGAAGAAAAATATCCGTAATTTACAAGATGGCGAATTTTTACCAACAGCACTTGTACCATAATTCATCGAATTTATATGAATACGAGCGAATTGTTTTTTGCGTTCACCAGTGACAAAAGTTTACAACTATTCTATTGTTTCCATGTAACTACACTTACGTAAGAATTGCTGGGTAAAACTGAGCAAAAAAACACAAACACACACACACACACACCTGCTTACAATCCATCGCCTCGGGAAGTGAAAGAAAGATTCAAATTTTGATCCTCAATCTTTTCCTGCAAAACACCTGCTGCGCATGCGCAGGACGAGTGGAGGCTATTGGAGCAACCGGTTCCTCAGCAACACGGCGCTCTAGCGGTCCCCGACCGTCCTGCCCTTCCTTCCTCCCTGCTGGCCGACAGCTGGGGCACCCACCGAACGGTTGACATGCGAAGGCCACAAAACAAGTTGAAATACAGCGAGAGAGGAATCAACACGTGCAAAAAATCTTTTGGGTGAACTCATGGCGTTTCATCCACTATGGGTGAACTGTAAAATAACGGAATGACGAGTGAGTCTTATATCAATGACGTCAGTATTGTCCGAAACCTGATATCACCTCGTGTAAAGTTTGTTATAGCGATATGGTTGAAACGAATTCATTTTTTGTGATTTTTTAAATGTTTTGATTACTGTAGTGGATGTTAATCTCAGAATCCAATCTTCACCATCGTGTAGAACTAACAAAGTGACTTGAAAGTATTGTATATGTAGGTAGGCATTCGTAAACAAATAATGGCAAATAACATAAATATGGAGGGGTGTGGAGGGCGATGGAGGCGGCGCGGAGGGGAGTCTCTTTCCAAATGTGCAGCCAAACCTGCGGCTCGTTATTTATTCCCCCACCCCCACCCCCTCCCCCTCTGCGGAGAGATGGCGTATGCCACTGAGCCTTCTTTGTCTCTGCTTGCACACGCCCACGCAACGCTCTAGCGAGTACCCAAAGCGATGGGACGGTGCAGCTTGTTTTATGCCTCTACATTACACAAGTTTTCTAGTCTGTGCAAAAGGATGGAAGCAACAAAGTACTACGAATTAACCACATTATATGAGCCGTAATATCAACAAGAGTTATTTCAGAGTTTTCTTTCATAGTCGTTTTGCCTGCTTCACTGGCAATGTTTTTCCACAAGTCGCCAATTATTAATGTGGGAAGTCTCGTCAAGCAGAGAAGGCTCATCTCCTAAGGTGAATGTTTATTTGAAGAGGCGCAACGGAGAGGAAGGGCGCAACGGAGGGGCTCAAGGGATCCTCCTACTGCCCGTTAGCCGCGTGGCAGTCGCCAACAGCCACCGCCCCCGGCCGCAGCCTATGCCTTCATGGCGAGCATTCCAAAGCTTTCGCTACAGCAAATGGTGAAAGGCGTTCAATGTATCGATAGAGTATTACAAGAAGCAAACGAAAATAGATTTTGAATTCGTCGTCAATGAAAAATTATTTCTCAGAAAACATCAAGTCGACTGAACACCTCACCTTTAGCGCCCCCTCCCCCTGAAATACTCCGATTTCAACCCTGAGTATTTCACTTTGAATTTGGGGGTAAATAATAAATTTTAGTATAACTTATAATTAATTTGCTTTTTGTCATTTGCGTTGGTAAACATGCACTTAGGCCCTTCGCAAACCATCTAAACAACGCTTTAAGAACGCGTCCATAGCAACGGCCATTAAAATGCTCGAGAGTCCATTAAAAATATTTTAGCAGACTTTCGGGTTTAGATTTTATCAGTGCTCGTAAATCTTGGGATAAATATGACTTGGACACAAAACACAATGTTTGGGAATAAATGTAAACAATTGTCAGAGAAATATGTACCTTTTTTTTTCAATTTTATTGCAGAATGAGCTGATGAGCAATACGACTTTTCAGTTGTTGGGAGCGAGCATTTTCAGACGAAAAATATGCGAAGGGGGTAGCTACCGCGACCTCCCTGTAACGTTACAATGGTTCAGTACGAGTATTTGCGTGGAGGAATACGTAATGTTGACTGGTATTGGGAGGAGTATTTACTTCATTATCTTATATCAGCCAGATAACGGAGGAAGATGTGAAAGGGGAGTCGGTTTCTTAGACGAGGTTCTATGGGATGCTCTTTACCTAGATTGAAATGAGATGCACCGGCAACTGAGGATAGATTTTGGAAGAATGAATGAGAAAGTTTAGTGATATATTTTTAAAACGGGTTCTATGGCTAGGTCTTTGTGGAGATTTGCATTGCTTATATACCAAGGGGCGTTAACTGCAATTCTAAGGACCTTATTTTGGAATAGTTGAATTTTGTTAATTGTGGTGGGGGCGGCGTTCCACCACACTGGACAAGCGTACGTGAGTAACGGACATTAAATGGCTTTATAAATAAGGAGAGCAGAATGGACCTTTAAAGTGGAGTGATGGTTAATTATTGGTCGAAGAATACCTAAGCGTCTGTTGGCTTCATTCACCTTGTAGGTGACGTGATCTTTCCATGTCAGTCTGGTATCCATTAGAACACCTAGATAACGTATGGGGGCGGTTGTGGAGCACCATGGGATTGTTGTTGAGTCGAATTTTAGTTGGAGTGGAAAGGCTGGAAATCGAAGCGTGAAAACTTTCAATATGGACTTACTTGGATTAATCTTAATTTTCCACTTTTTACACCATGTTTCAATAGTTGTGAGATGTCCCTGAATTAAGTTTCTTGTTGTATTGAGATATTGGTCTGCGGCGAAAATGACAGTATCGTCAGCAAATAGGGCGGTGTGAATATTGGGGTGTGCTGGAATGTCTGAAATGTAAATATTGAAGAGAATTGGTGACAATGGGGAACCTTGGGGAACTCCTGCTGAGCTTCTTCACGGTGTTGAGTGAGTTGAGCCCACTTGCACAATGAATGTGCGACCTGTGATGAAATTTGCTATGGTATTGATTAAGTATTTCGGTATACATAGTTTCCTGAGTTTGTACATTATCCCTTCGTACCACACCCTGTCGAACGCTTGGGTGACATCGAGGAGACTGCTATTAAATGATGGCCAGCATGAAATGCTTCATGGATATTTTCAGTTAGACGTAGTAATTGGTGACTTGTGAAATGACTTTGGGAGTAACCAAATTGAAAGAGAGGAATAATATTATTTTGCTCTATAACTTTACGGAGACTTTTTAAAAGTAATTTTTCTAATATTTTTGACAGTATGGGAATTAAACTGATGGGTCTGTAGATAGTAGGGTTGGCAGGGTTTTTGTTGGGTTTTGGAATAGATATTATTACAGAAAGTTTCCATGAACTAGGAAAATATCCTGTCTTTAGCACCGAGTTATATATATATATATACATATATATATATATATATATATATAATGCTAGGCCGCTTCTGGGGACATTTTTTAAAATAATGGCATTGATGCGATCATGACCTGGTGATTTTCTTGCCGGTAAGTTTTTGATAGAATGGTATACCTCTTGGGGAGTTATAAAAGGAATCCGTCTTGGAGAGTCGAAATTAGGGCAGCTGTTAAATTCAATGATTTCATTATGAAAATTTTCCGAAATATTGTGAGTTTGGAAAGTAGAAGCAAAGTAGTCAGCTAGCATTTCAGCCTTTTCTTGGTCGTTTCGTGCTGTCAGGTGCCCATTTTTGAAGACTGGAATGACAGATTTTGTTCCCAACAAACCTACGTGTCGCTTTCCATAGTGATGCGTCTTGGGGATTTAGGTCGGCGACGTATTTTTTGCATTCTTCGAGATGGAATAAAGCCAGAGTGTTCCGGACGAGTCGTATTAAATGATTATATTCTGATTTTAGGTGAGGTAACCTGTGTTTGATCCAGAGACGTCTCATTTTATTTTTTCTTGTTATCAATACTTGGACGCTTTCAGGTAGCCGAGAATGGTTTGAAGCGTGAATTGCCTGTACTCTGTTAGGTGAAGAATTCTGAATGGCGTTAACTGTAGTATTGATAACTCCAGACAGTAACTGTAGTCAAGACAAAGGTTGATTCGTCAATTTTCGATTGTGTTTTTAACTGTTTAATGGGAGGGAGAGAGGATGTGACATGTTGTTGAAACTTCCTCCAGTTAACTCTTTGAGTAAGTAAATGTGGTGGACGAGTTTTAATAGGTCTTGTATTGATGGCAGTTAAAATTACTGGACTGTGATCCGAATCTAGCTCAGGGATAGAGAAGGGGACTAATGGAATATTTGTGTTGGTGATAACAATATATAGAATATCTGGTAAACAATTTTGGTTGTAAGGGTAGTGTGTGGGATCGACCGGAGCAATAAATTTTAATTTGTAATTTTGACACAGATTGTGTAAATATATTCCATCAGGAGAATTAGATCTACAACCCCATGACGCATGTTTTGAATTTAGATCACCGAGCAAAATAAAGGAAGTATTTGAAGAGAAAAGTGTCCAAAAATTTGATCTAACTAGGGATATGTTCGGTGGTTTCTATGCCGAGATAACTATTAAGTCACCGCTCATGAGAGAAATCTTCGCTGATATTGTTTCTACTCCTGGCGTGAAGAGTAAGAAACTGGGACAACTATTAATGCTAGTTTTGATAAGGATCATAACGTCACCAGATGGAGTATTGTTGGGACGATCAGCTCTGTAGCACTTATAACCTGGGTGTTAGCACATTTTTTCGGCGCGGATAAAGTTGCAGTGACTTGCGCCCAGCTGGGCACTCTTTGTGGTCTTCCCGCCAAATTATGGGAGTTCCATGCTGCACCAGTGTGTTATGGGGGCGCGAACACAAAATTCGCGCGTCCCACTTAAAAAATTAATTAATTAATTAAGAAATTAATTAATCATTGTTCCCCCGCGCCTTTACGCATGGAGCGTCCTCTTCCGTCACGCGGCTTCACCCACGCCGCCGCCGCCGACGATGACGACGTCGGCCGTCGACATCATCGCCGGCGCCGCTGCTGCCACCACCACCACCACCACCGACACCGCCCCTCTCTCCCCACCGTCCGCCCGGCCGGTCGGCCCCCCTTCCACTCGCCCGGTGACATCTCGGGGCGCAGTGGACAGAGAAAGGCGAGGCCGGCGGAGAGTGCGCGACGATGACGCGTCGGGGAGTGTAGCGGGCAGCTTATCGCTGGACACGGGAGTGATCAAAAACTTTACCGTGAAGCATTGCCGTCAGCAAAGGGTATTTTTGTGTGTGCATTGAGACCCTCTACTAGACAGATGTGTAAAAAGGAGGAGCTGTTGTACTATGAGCGTAGTCTGGCTTGAAAAATCTAGGCATGTGTGCCTCGTAGGCTTCAATACATTCTGCAATGTTTATACTAATTATATTTTCTTACTGTATCAGTCGTGTAGCCTCGCCTAGTCAGTGTGCTTTTCATTTTGTATTATCACAGCAACGCAAGAGTTTTGAGAAATTGTTAAAGTTTTTTGTATTCTTTGACACTGGGATACGTAATATTTTAGAAGAAACCAGAGTTCAGTAGAGAGACCAAAGTTCAGTTCAGAGACCTCAGTAATACAAGCTTTATCAATTTTATGAGATATTAAAAAGTGAATGAGAGCATGTCTTTTAAGTAGGCCACCGTTGCTGTTCCAATTGAGAATTGTCAGATTATTAAGGCGAGGTACGTTGTCCATTATTGTAATTATTATTAAATGATGATATTATAGAATTTTTATGGAATTTATTATTGATGGCACGGAGGACTGGATTAAATTATTTATGAAATTGGAAATTTGCTGAGTTAAACAATTGAAAAGATTGAAGTTATTATTGTTGTTATTATTATAATTGATATTATTTTGGTTGGAAGTATGTATGGGTACAGAATTGGGAGGATGTGAATGTGAAGTATTCTGAGTGAAGTGAGGGATTTGCGAAGTTGATGGAAGAGAAGGAAAATCAGTTGATTGCGGGTTGAAAGTCTATTTATTAGATGAAGAATTGGATATATTTGTATTTCCCGATTTGGCTGATTTGGATTCTGAGACTTTAGTAAAGTGAGTACAAACATTAGACCGTGCATTGGCTCTGGGACCTTCTACATTGCAATTCGCACATTTTGGTATGAAATTACTCGCCACATTACAATCTTTGGTATAATGATTTCCTGTACATATGGCACATATAATATTGCGTGTGCAATAGTTTTTTGTATGATAGTAACCCTGACATCGCGCACATTGGATGGGGCCCGGTCTACGTTTTCGGTCTTCCATACGCACGACTGCATGGCATAGTCGGTTTAGTTTATGTAGTGGATGCAGCGCGGTGTGAGGTCCGTGCTGCGAGTGCGACTACATACAGGCTCAGAACAGGTTTCAGGGGATTGTTTCTTTAGAGGCAAATGAAAGGCAATGCACTTGTGAATGAATTTAATTTAATTCTTGAAAATAATTGGTTAGTTATACAAAAAGGTAATTTGGTAAGCTGGAGGACCAATGAATGTTTATAGTTTAAGTTTCTTCTTTCTTGAAGTTTACATTTACTCACAGATTGATGAAAGTACAGCAAACACCAATCCAGGTCAGACGGCTGAGTGTGTATTCCGTCGGTTGAAGTTGGCTGCAGATGATACGGCTGGTACGCTGGATGTCACCATGGGCGCGTACTCGACTACTGGAGCGGCCAGTACTGTTGACAGGTGAAGGCTGATTCACGGGTGGCCCGAATGTAGATCGCGGCCGGCTCGCCGCACTGATTGATTGTCGGAGCCTTGATAGGCAGAGCAAGGACAGCTGCCTCGTTCGCAGGCTGTCTGCCGAGTAGAGCGAGCATTGACACTCGTCCGGTGTATTGACAAATGTGTCAATGATAGTCGTTTGTCTCGTAGAAGTTGACTGAAGAAGTGATTGGCTAGTCTAACTGAAAACGTTGCAGTAGTTTGTAGTAGTGACTGAATAGTTTTCAGTAGCAGCGCAGAAATGACTGATAGAAGTTGACTGAAGTAGTTGGTTGGAAGTTTGACTAAGAGTTGCAGTAATTTGACCGAGAGTTTGACTGAGAGCAAAGTTGAGTTGACAAAGAGCGCGTGGGAGCAAAGTTGCCGTATTTATTTAAACGTATGTTTCCGAGTGCAGAGGGGGAGGCGTCACGTGACATTTGCAGCTAGCCTATGACATGCAGTGAGTCGCAGTGTGCCGCGAGAGTTGCTCGCTATTTGTTATTTTCTGAAGTGTCACGTGACTTTGGCGCGGCAATTGCCTGCGATGGCTGCATCTCATTAGCAAGGTTTGGGATGTTTCTTACGGGAACCGCGGAGCGCCGGTTGAGAGGCGGGGGCGGAAAGACGGGCGCGGGCGTGGCTGCCTAGCAAATGTGTTCGTGGTCGGCGAATGCTAACGCCAATGTAGGTGCGGGAGGCACGTTTGGCATATTTGGCATATTCGGAATGTTTGTAAACACATCTGGCCGCCGAAGGCTGAGTAGAGGGCAGGTAGACGGTTAATGGCGTTAGGCGCGCCGGCGAGGGCCAAGCCCTGGGTAACTGACCCGTCGCCCTTTCTCCGGCTTACAGTACAATGGGTGCGCGGCGGTTCGGCGCTCGCGGCAAGGAGAGCTCGACGAGAATTGTTTTGTTGCCTAAACATCTGTGTTTCATTTTTATATTTTTGTATAGACTTGCTAGTGCCGTGAGAAGCTTTCAAGGTGGGGCAGCCGAAGAATGTTAGTCGCGCGGGGGAAAGACAATTTGAGGCTGCTCCCTGCTACCGAATTTCCTCGTGATTGTCTAATAATAGCGAATTTCCTCGTGATATAAATGTCTTTCCAATTGTTTTCTTTAATTAGTACTACTGCAACGACCGGTATTGGCAGTCCTTCTTTGTTGTGAAGTCTTGTCACTTGAACCACGGGATAATTTTTTTTTAGTTCATCAGAATATCACTATCGCTTACTGATTGGTGGATATCTTTTATAACTATTGACATTTTTTAGATGTAGGATCTGAGTACGTATGATATTGTTTTCCATTATCATTGAAAGATTTAATTAATAGTCTATAATCTTCACTTGAATGAGTTTGTACTTTTACTTTGTTGAATTTTAGTTCCGTGAAAAATGTTTCTTTTAGTACTGATTTCAGAAATACTGTAAATTCTGTCATGTCAATTACATCGTATACAAATATTGGAGGAACGTTAACTGGCGATTTTGGTTCACTGAGATTGCCTAACACTCCGATTTGATTTTGCACTGGCACTGAGTACTCGTATTCATTTGCAATTTTTTTGGTAGCAATAGAAGAGTTTTCGTTTTGTCCAAGTGATCTCTTTGAAGTTTGTCCATTTAATTGTTCATTGGAATTGATTTCTATATTTCCTGCATTAGTTGATAAAGAGAACTCGTGCAACGAAGGGTAGATACTAGAAGACGCTATACCTTGCGGCATTGCTTCATTACCTTGTGCTTGAATCCTTCTTTCTTCTGACATTTCGTGCGTTGACGAGAGCATTTGGGGTTGAGGTTGTTGTGGGTAAGACTGATGTAAACTCACATCATATGGGCAAGACGTGTTGGGCAGTGTTATCGCCCGAGGCGATAACACTGGAGACACTAAATTTAACTGTACTAAATGAAATAAATTATAATATTGTTTAATAATCGGTGCACTAATGCGATGACTAATGCATCAGATGGCACATCAAAGTTCGCTGCACACTACATTCGGCTAGACGGTCGGTCACGGCGCTGCGGAGCACGTCTGAACGCGACTGCGACTAAACGAAGAGTGAAATATGTACCTCGTAGTATGTTCCTTTCTCTTGTATATTGCTCACGGTCAAGTCTGCAACTTGTTATCCTCGGCAAGTACCAAATACTCCGAAAACAAAAACGATCTTCAAAAGCAGGTACATGTGATCGTCAGCTTCTTGTAAGAACTTAGTTACTTGCTCTTCTGATTTTTTAGGCTTGTAAATACCTTAGATTTTTTCTTCAAATATTCAATAACTTTATAATACTATATTAAAATGAATTTTAAACAATTAGTCTTCAGTATTTACTATTATTTCAAATTATAGGGAATGAATAACTCACGTGGATACTCAGACTTCTCATTTATTTTTATACATTTTTTCAGCATACTAAAGTATGAGTAGAGAGACTAGGATGGTTTTAATGTTTTTGATCGTTCAAAAATGCAAGCATAATCTCTTCGTTAATGTCTCAAACATTTCTTTCTGTTCGTCAATCACAAAATAAATCATTAGCTTTTTCATAAGTGGTTACAGATTTAGAAGGCATCAAACTATATCTTGCATCGTCTACTTCCTACAGAATATCATTGGCACAAAAATATCTGCTGATACTTCGAAATTCCCGTATTTTTTCTCAATCAGCTTGCATTACTAGAAAAAGCATTCAACTATTTAATCACTAAGTATCCAGTACAACCAACCGTTGCTATAGAAAACCGAGAGTAATGACAATTTTTCCTTAAATCATGAAAGTGATAAAAGTTTGTTTTCAATAGGTGATAAACTAGAAATAAAAAACATTGTATGTGACTCGTCCTATTTTAGGCGTACGTTAAATACCTCTCTGGAAGCTGGAATTTTGTATTTGCGAAAGATCTGGACTATTCTCTGGAACACGGCATTGACTGTATGTAAAAACGACGAGGCAATAATTGTTTCCATTGACTATTGGGACACGGCCAAGTGTTTGGCATAGTTCTGTGGTATTAATGGTTAAATAAAATTGTTGTTGCAGAAAAACATGAGTACGTGTTTGATTTAGTATACATCAAAACTCTTATTACAGGGCTCTGGTAACGAAAAAGTGGATAAATAAAGTTGCTAAATTTAGAGAAAAAATCCTCGAGCACGTGGTGCAGACAAATCCATGATTTATAGCTCCTTGATATCGAAAAACTAATTGAAAGCAAAATGTCTGTCCGTCTGTCTGTGAACAACGCCAGCGACTAAATCGTTCATCTGATTTTCGCCAAAATTGATATTCCCCGATCGATCTGACTGATCTCGTGGCCCCTTGAATTTGATTTTGGGGGAACTTTACATGAAGCCCCTGTGACATTTTCAGAATTTTCAAAAAAATGGCGAAAACAATTTTCACTTAATTTTGTTGTTGGATAGTCTGAAGGTCATTTAAGAGAATGGTGCAGGTGTCATGTTGATGAAAACAATGATTTTTCGAAAATTGAAAAAAATTCAAAGGTTTTTCGGTGTCTTCAAGCAACTTTAATTATGAAGATACAATTTTTTTTCTTGAAATGTGCTCATAAAACTAGTGTTGCTTCCAAAGCAGGGGGATCCGAATTTCACATTCTCGCACTGATTCTACATGGCCCTAAATGGTCCAATTACACTACTTCATAAACCAGCAAATGTGTTTTCTACCAGCAAATTTTTTTTCCGTTCCGAGACCCGAAATCTGATCCTCAAAGTTAACAAGCCGGCACGTATCCCATTACGACACACTGGCACCGTATGAGTCGAACAGAGCCATAAAATGAATCGAACCAAGCCATAAAATGGTAAATGCATGATACGAAAACAATTAATATGACAGTACCAAGAAAAGATGTGAAAGACTGTTAAAAAGTTAAAAAATCGAAAATTACATTGAGACACTTCCAGTTTATTTATCGTAATTATCAATATTTGTGATTCGAATGGCTTCCCATGGTTTTCAATCATGTTTCTAGAATTCTCAATTATTTCCTGTGACAACAGACAATTAAAAAAAATATTCCCTGACCGGGACTCGAACCAGCGATGCTTCCCTCGGAAGAGCTGTGCCAATGCATTTACACTTAAATAAAAGTAATAAGTGTGTGGTGGTTTCATTTCTAGCATTAGGAAGCCGAAAAATCCAGAGAATGTGAAACAAAATGTCATTTGGGCGCCCAAAGAAGGTGTCTGGGAAGATCATCATTCGTAACAGAAAATTTAGTTCAAACCATAGAGGTTATAAAACGAAGTTCTGCGAGAAAGTCTGCGCCGTTATATAGCACCACTAGTTTATTTATTTATTTGTCGTCCCTTATTACACACGTTGGGACAATTTAAAGAAATAATTTGGTTCGGTTTTTGAGATTTTTTTTCGCAAATTTCAGACACCAATTACGCAAAAACCTTTTTTTTCAGACAATTGTACATGACATTTTTTAAAGAACTAATTTTGTACAACCGACATTGTCTGAGGCAAAAATCTCTATCTTTAAATTTGCAGTGTTGAAATTATTTTTTGCCATTTTCGAAAAATTGAAGATATCAACGAAAATGATACCTTCATTATTCTCTTAAACGTCCTTCGCACTATTCAATCGATTTTTCAGTATCAAGAAATAACAAAACATGTATTTTGGCTACACCTCGAGTTAGAATTTTTTTCTAAATTTAGAAATAGAATTTATCCACTTTTTCGTTACCAAACCCCAGATCCCCAGCTATAAGCGTTTTTCTGGCGGAAATTCGCCGTTTTCCGCTCCACGATTACATAACTTTCTCTTCTTACGAAGTATTTGTAAGGCGAGAAAGTAAAAGCTAGTAAATTTCGCGTACTTTATGTCTGAAATTTACGCAATTAAAATAAAAATCCAAAAATCGCACCAAATTGTTTCATTAAATTTTCTCCGCGTATTTATCAACGGACGATAAAAATGTGGGGTTAGTCCAATTTTCGGCGAACTTTCCACATTTTCGAAAATTGCGTGTTGGATATATTGGGTTGAGACATTATTTAAGCGTCTACCCGAGTTCATTTTTTTCATTTATCTGTAGCGTAGTGGTACGCAATCGCATTTACATTTTTATGTGGGAGCATAATATAGCAGTAGAGTATTGTTAGAAATAATGTGAGAAAGTATAGCACCACTACTTGATAATGGAATTACGGATTATTATGATAATCGATGAAAGGATAATGGAATGTTGCGTTTGAACAAGGCAATTGTAAACATTTTGATATTTTCCTGAAAGAGGTCGTAAATAACTTAGAAGACACAATGTCTTCTAAGCTGTGATGGCCATTCATCAGGATCAAAGGGTTCGCGAGAACTGTTAAACTAAAGAAGGGACTGGCTCTAAAATTCCCCGTTTCCACCTCAACCAATCTCACACGACAACACTGTCCTTGCCTTAGCGTGAGCTACAATACGGAATATACCGGATGAGTTATTTCATGCGAGGAAAACATTCACCATCGTCTTTTCTTCCATTAGATAAACAAATTTTCTAATGTCATTTTGGTTAGAAAATCCATGGTTACTGCAAAGCAAAATCTTGATGATTTCTGCTCTTTTATAATTTCTAAGTGGTTGTTCTTAAAGGTGATGATATTTCGAAATATTGCCGAAGAAAAAATATTTTTCGGGTGCAAACGAATGGAGAAACACCGCCTAACAGATAAAAAAGAAAAATTGTGAATGATCGAAATTGGAGAGCATTATGACAGTCCTGTATAATAATAATAATAATAATAATAATGTCTTTATTGATATGGCGAGGCTCGGGCCATCAGGCCCGCTCTTCCGCCTAACCACATATCACATGTTAACAATTTAGTTCATACAATGCAATTTACAAAAGTACAAGTATGATAGTTTATATTAGGTAAGTTATATTATATTAGGTAAGTAGTTAGTTGAGTAGAAGTATCATTTGAAGCAACTTATGAACAATATCAAAGGTTAAACAGATACAAAAAATGTTACAGAATGAAATTTGAAAAAGAGAAAAGAATTTGAATTTAGAGACGGAAATCGACAACAAATATTTAAATTGCATAACGTTATGCGCTCCACTTGTCTGCGCGCTACGCGGCAGCCTGGTATTCACCCCGAGCGACTGTAATCTATTAATACAGAAACATACCATTTTACCCGCCGCTCAGCCCTGGAGGAAAACCCGCTAGTCGGGGAAAACCCACCAGGCAGGCTGCGTCCTAATACAAAGTTAAGCTAAGCTAATCTGAAGTGAGAGGTCCTTGGAATGTTTTCCTCAGCTGCTGTCCATGCTGCACGGGGTCTTCTTGCGTGTGCTTAACTCCGCCTCTGCTCCTAAGAATGAAATACAGTTCCGGCAGTATCAAACAATTCGCACGAAAGTAAATTTTCAACAAAAATACATTAATATTATTCCTAAAAATATATTAATCATTTCTAGATACTTCTGAGGAAGAGGTAAAACTGTCATGAGTTTAATTTGATAACCGACAATTAATAGTTATTTAAATTGTAAACTGAACTGATGTAAACCGACTACTTTGTAAGAAAACGATTCAGGTGTTTTTTAAACGATGTTAATGAGGTGCAGTTTTTAATATTGGAAGGCAATTTATTCCACTCTCGGGCTACAGTAATTGCAAATGATTTATTGTAGTAGTTTTACTTTTCGGAATGCAGAGTAACTGGGATTTCTGAAATCTGGAGGATTTAAGATGTACAAAATACTTTGTTAAATATGACGGGGAACCTGTTTTTAACATCTTAAATAAAAGACAGAGGCTGTGATACAAACGCCTATTCTTTAGTGTTAAAATTTTGTGATCTTTATAAACACCAGAGATGTGATCGTATTTTCTTATATTATAAATGAAACGAATACATGCATTTTGAGCTCTTTGCAGGGTTTGAGCAAGTGAATCTTTCAAATTGTTATACACAATGTCACCGTAGTCGAAATGAGGACACAAGAGGGTTTTTACTAACATTTCCTTCGTATTAGTCGGGAGACATTTGTCAATACATCTAAGGGATTGCAAAGATGCATAAACTTTGCGACATACATTTCGGATCTGATATTCCCAGCTTAGATGATCATCAAATATCAAACCCAAGTTTTTCCCTTGTGAATGACGAGGCACTGCGACATTGTCTATAAGCACATCAGGAACAGATGAACATTCAAGTTTCTTATGCATTTGGGAAGAGCCAATTATGATCGTTTGTGATTTTGTAGGATTTAAATTGAATCCGTTTCTAATTGACCATTTGACTACAGATGAGAGTTCATTATTTAATTTATTTATTAGTATTGCTACCTGTGATGGTTTCCCGGAGATGTATATTTGCAGATCATCCGCATACATATGATGACTACATTCTTTAAGTTCCCTAGATAGGTCATTTACGTATATTAAGAAGAACAGTGGCCCTAACACGGATCCCTGAGGTACTCCCTGGTGGACAGGATTTGGATTAGAGCAGAGATCGTCAACTACTACGATTTGTTGCCTATTGTGGAGATAGCTTGCAATCCAAGAGATGGTGGAATCAGAGAAACTTAGATGTTTGCATTTCGCTATTAGGATGTCATAATCAACAGAGTCAAATGCTTTACTAAAGTCTAAAAGAGTTAATACAGTTATGTGTCCATCATCTAAGGCTTTTCTTATGTCTTCAGTTACTTTTAATAACGCTGTTTGTGTGCTTCTACCTTCTCTAAAGCCAGATTGGAGGTTATTAAGCAGATCTGAATCAGTTAAGTATTTTACAATCTGTTTTCGAACTATTTTTTCCAGAACTTTTGACAATGTCGGCAATATACTAATCGGACGATAATTGCAAGACGCTGACGTCTGTTCAGATTTTGGCAAGGGTCGAACATGTGCAAGCTTCCACGCTTGTGGGAAGGTTCCCGTAGTTAATGAGAAATTAATTAAATGCGTGAGTGCCGGAAGGGCAAATGGTAAAATAAATTTCAATTGTTTGGCTGTGATTCCATCGGAGCCATTAGCATTCGATTTTAACGAAAGAACAATCTTGCCAACTTCGTGATGATCTACGTTACGGAAATAAAATTTATCCCTGAGAGCAGGTGCATTGGTTGCGAGAGTCTGTAATGTATTCCGTTTGACATAAGATGGCATTGGTTTTGAAGCATTTACAAAGTAGTCATTAATGTCATCCAAGGGCATGTCAACAGGTAATGCGGAAGAATTGCTTTCGAGATCCCCAGGTCTCTCAGTGTGTTCCAAATGTCTTTCGTGTTCGTTTTTTACTTTAAAGATGTCATGATAATATCGAATTTTCGCATTCCGAATTTTTTGTTTTACGGAATTTCGTAACTTCTTGTACGCACTTTCATTTTCAGAGGTTTTATTGGATTTGAAGTGACGGTAAGCTAAGTCACGTTCCTGCATGAATTGCTTTAATTCTCTTGTAAGCCACGGGGCCGCGGGACGTGTCACACGTCGCGTTTTCCACGGAGCATGTTTATCGAAAAGATCTGATGTAATTTTATTGAAGGCTTTCTACTTTACTATTAAGGGATATTTGATTGTAAATGTCATACCAAGGAGCTTTGGCACTGTCATCGCACATAGCCTCACAATTTATATTTTTGTAATCACGGTAGCGGATCATTTTATGTTTATATTTCGGGCATTTAATAGAGTACATCATAAATAGCAAATCATGCTTGATACTCCGGAAACAGAAAACTGACCATATAGTAATACTTTCGAGGTGTCTGAAACGATCGCGTGATCTATCCACGTTTCAGTTCCTAACGATAGGTGGGTAGGGCCAAATTCTAATATTTGTAAATTGTATGAATTGATAGTGTCAATAAACTTTTCGGCCGAGTTCGTAAGCGGTGCCATCAGATCGCAATTGATATCACCCATGATTATGATATCTTGATATTTATTTACGAATTGCGAAAGGGGGAACTTCTAACTCGGATAAATCACCCGTTTTCGGGGGCCAGTAAACAACGGCAACAAGTATACGTTTCATTTCAATTTGAATTTCCGCAAACATATATTCCATGCCAGGTAATGTGGTTGTGGAGTGAGCGACTACTTTAACCTTTATGTCATCACGAACAAACAATGCAACCCCTCCACCCGCTTTTTTCTTTTGCATTGCTTTTAATTATCGACCTGTCATTGCGAAAGAGTTTATAATTAGATACCGATACGAGTCCTGAATTTATTGTAGATTTCAACCACGTTTCGCTAATTAAAAACAGGTCTGGTTTCGTTTCAGTTATAATATTTGAAATTTCAGAGTAATGCTGCTTAAGTGATTGTGCATTTACGTGGAAAACAGACAAGCCACGAGGAAACTGGGACAAAGAGACCTGTAAATCTTGTAGGGTGGCCGGGCTACTTCGAGCGGGTTTGGGGCTTTCCAAGGGGCCGGATGGAGCACTAGACGCAGGTATAGAATTCCGGAACGCGTGTACTGAGAAAAAGTCGGTGTCAAACTTCCTTGCCACATTTAAGGAGATAAATGCGGGGGGAAGATTAAAGTGGCAATGAGCAGGAAGGAATCGGAAACTAAATAAGTTGCTTTTGATCACAAGTGGGACACTAACTACTTAGAATTAGTTTAAGTAATGTAAGTTTCTTATAACTAGTTGTTATTTTATGGGAATAATAGTTAACTATAATTATAAAAATAATGACAATATTAGTACACAATAAAAAATGTGACAAAAAAATAATGAGAGTATTAGTACACAATAGAAGAATTAATTGGAGTAATTAAAAAATAATATACTTCTAATATTAGTAATAATAGACTAAAAGTAGAAGTGTTAATAATAAATATTAATAATAATGATAATAATAATAGTAATAGTAATAATAATAGTAATAGTAATAATAATAATAATAGTAATAATAATAATAATAATAATAATAATAATAATAATAATAATAATTGAATATCACAATAACAAATTACTGGAGAAGAAAAAAATTATAATTAATTTTTAAAAAAATTATAATTAAAAATCTATTTAATTTATAATTAATTTTTGTTTTTAGAAAAGTAGCACATAGTCTTTTGCTCCTAATTCTTTATGCTATCCAGTTCTGCTATAGTTCTGATGCGAACTTTGGTGTTCCTCACCTTTACGATGATGACGCCATCGGTTGTCAAGACGTACTGTTGGCCAAAACGTTCCACAGCTTTTTTTTAGGACGTCCAGCCGCATCCTCGTCAGGTCCTCCCGGATGGTGACACCCGTATTTTTCAGGTTTCTCTTCGATTGAAAATTTCCCGGCGCTTCCTATAACTGGTAAATTTTACTATTATAGGACGAGTACCACCACTACTTTTACGGCCTACTCGATGGCTGCGATCAATGTCGCTAAGCTCTAATTGGACACCTATCTTTTTGGCTACATTGATTGCAATGCAGTCGGTGTCCTCGCCATCACGCTCGGGCTCCCCGAAGATCCTAAGGCAGTTACGACGCTGGTACTGCTCGAGCTCGTCGGTGCGGTCTGCCAGTTGAAGCTTGAGATCATCAATCTCCTTTGTCTGCTGCAAGAGTTTCTCTTCGTACCGAGAAACTAACGCCTCCAATTTCGTCTCCATCACTTCAGCAACAACCTGGGATAATTTGCTCATGAAAGCATCCGAAGTCAGGATGCTTTCAATGAGAGAAGCAGAGACAGCGTCATTGGCTTTGGCGTTGCGTGTAGACATGTTTTAAGAAATAGAGACAATATTTACACAAGAAATAAGTAGATTGATTGATTGAATAGGGTTTAAAGGGCGCTTCGACTGCTGTGGTCATTGGCGCCCATGCCAGAGTATTTGGAGAAAAGAATATTCAGTGTTGCATATGTAACTTACTCACTGTTTAAAAGCATGTAAAAAGCTAAAGCTAAAGCTAAAGCATGTAAGCAGCTAAAAAGGAGGCTCGAATTCTGCATCAAGTATGCATGTAGAAATGGCAGAAGGAAAATAGAAAAAGGGCGCGTAAAATTTATCTTAAAACGTAAAATTGGCTGTAAAGGGGCCAAAAAAACAACATAAAACATTGTTCTTTCAAATAAAATTATATATTCTGCTTTCTCTCAAAAAACAAAAAAGTTTTGAGAGCGCAGAATCGTCATCCCCGAGCACCACTTGTAGCGAGTTGCCCAGGTCATGTCTTCGTCGACTGCCAACAAATTTCCTACAGTACAGCAGGACGTGTTCCACGGAAAGAACAGTCTGGCACGAGTCACAGATGGGGGGAGTTTCATTTCGAAGAATGAAACCGTGAGAGAAATGGCAGTGTCCGATACGAAGACGGGTTAAAATAACTTCCTCGCGTCTACAAGACCGTGATGAGGAGCGCCAGGGATACACAGAATTCTTTATCGCACTTAGTTTGAAAGTGCTATTGTGCCACTCTGTTTGCCACGCTCTAAGCACGGATCGTTTCAAGAAAGCCTGAACATCGGATAATGGCACAGAAGGGATGTCGATACGAGTTTTACGAGTCGCTGATTTCGCCGCCTGGTCGGCCAGTTCGTTCCCTCTGATACTCACGTGGCCTGGGACCCAACTAAGTACCAGGTCATAGCGGCGGGATAGAAGACGATGAATCAGGCTTTGAACGGATAAAGTCAGGTAGTCTGACGAAGGACGGGAGACAGCTTGAAGAGAGCTGAGAGAATCGGAACAGATAACTACTCGCCGCAACGTCGCTGATTCAATGTATTTTAGGGCCTCAAAGATTGCACACATTTCGGCAGTGAAAATACTGCATTGGAGTGAAGCCGAAATGATTTGGTGGCCCTGATACAGTAAAAACCACATGCCACCGCGTCGCTGCACGATGAACCATCCGTGTATAAGAATAAATGATCCGGATAGGATTCTCTCATATCCAGAAACTGCTTCTGGTAAACCAGAGGACTAGTAGTTTGTTTGGGTAAATGGGAGAGTCTGAAGTCAATACTGGGAAGAAGGAGTTTCCAAGGGGGGATCCGGTCACTTGTGGGTCTCACAGGGGTGGGAAGTTCTACATTTAATTCCCGGAGAAGATTTCGTAATCTAATACCTGGGGGATGGGGTAACGAAGTTCGAAGATTGTACGAGGACTCATACTTTGGGTGGATGATTATACGACGACAAGGGTGATCAACCAGTCCCGACACTTTAGCCCCATAAGAGGCTAATAAAATATCTCGCCTTCGGCTCAGAGATGGTTCTCCAGCTTCGGCCAAGAGGCATTCGATGCGACTCGTGCGGTAGGCGCCTGTACTAATTCTTATACCGGCGTTGTGAATGGTATTTAATGGCCGGAGGGATGATGGTGACGCTGACCCATATACAATACATCCATAATCCAAAATAGAGCGGATGAGGGTTCTATACAAACGCAAGAGACACACACGGTCAGCTCCCCAAGAGCTGCCTGTAAGGGTGCGGAGAAGGTTCAGAGGTGAGACACATCGGCTCTTCAGTTTACGTATATGATTTCGCCAAGTTAGGCTCTTATCGAAAGTAAGCCCAAGGAAAGTTGCAGAGTCCACAAAAGGTAGAAGATGGCTTCCAAGAAAAAGATCGGGGTGGTTATGAAGATGATAAATCCTGCAGAAGTGCATACAGCTAGTTTTTGATGCGGAGAATTTAAAGCCTGTCGCATCAGTCCATTCCTGCAATTTGTTGAGGACAAGTTGTAATTGTCTCTCTATCACTTGAATACTCTTGGAAGAGCAGAAAATGGCAAAGTCGTCAACGAAGAGCGATGCTTTCACCGGCTCTCGGATTATCGACGCTATACTATTGATAGCGATGGCAAACAGAGTGACACTCAGAATTGAGCCCTGAGGGACCCCGTTTTCTAAATGGTGGCTGGCGGATAACCTGTCACCAAGGCGAACGCGGAAGTATCTTGAGGAAAGAAAGGCTACTAAAAAAAGGGGGAGCCGGCCCCTAAGACCCCAAGAATGGATGGTGCGAAGAATGCCGTAACTCCAGGTAGTATCATAAGCTTTCTCTATATCAAAGAAAATTGCTACCAGGTGTTGACGTAGCACGAAAGCAGTGGAGATCTGTGTGGTAAGGGTGACAAGGTGGTCCATGGTTGACCTGTTCTTCCTGAAACCACATTGGATGGGGGTAAGTAGGTTTCTCTGCTCCAGGTGCCAGACCAAACGCGTATTCACCATTCGCTCCAGAAGTTTGCATATACAGCTTGTGAGCGAGATTGGACGGTAGGTTGACGGCTTTGTCCTGTCCTTTCCTTCTTTAGGAATAGGAATAATAATCGCTTCGCGCCAGGTTCTAGGGAAGGTATGTTCCATCCAAATCTTGTTGAAGATACGGAGGAGAAAGATACGTGCCTCTTCCGGCAGGTGTTTTAACATTTGGTTGTGTATCTGGTCTGGTCCTGGAGCAGAATCTTTCCACGGGTGAGCGCACAGGAAAATTCATCCATGGAGAAAGGGGCGTTATAATCTTCCTCCAGGCAGGTAGAGAAGTCCAATCTGCATTTCTCCATTCTACTCTTAGTTTTCAAGAAGCTAGGGGAGTAGTGTAAGGAACTGGAGGAATTTTCATAATGACAGGCCAATTCCTCAACTACTATTTCTGGAGAAGTAATAAGATTTCCATTAATAAGAAGTCCTGGGACAGATGATGGGGAAAATCTTCCTCCGATCTGTCGGATCTTTCGCCATACTACTTTAGGCGGGGTATGGCAAGAAAGAGAAGAGATAAAGGCTCTCCAGGAAGCGGTCTTACTTTCCCGTATTACTAATCTGGCTCTGGCCCGCTTTCTTTTGAAATCGATCAGGTTTGATGCGGTGGGGAACCTATTGAGCCTAGCGAGTGCTTGCTTTCGGTCTCGCACCGCGGTGGCACAGTCAGCATTCCACCAAGGCACAGGGACGCGTCGTGGCCGACACGTAGACTTCGGGATTGCAATGGTGGCTGCGCGAAGAACGGCGTCGGTGAATTGGGCCACCAAGGTATCGATATTATTTGAGAAGTGGTCTGGCATTATAATTTTCTCGCTGAATGTATCCCAGTCGGCTCGATGGAATAGCCAGCGAGGAGGGTAGATGACGTCTAAATCAGGGACATTAAAGTGGACCAAAGTGGGAAAATGGTCACTCCCATGTAGATCATCGAGTACGGTCCACTCTACCATGGTAGATAGGGATGGACTGCAGAGTGCCAGATCGATTGACGAGAAGGTGTTTGACGCCATGGAGAAATGAGTGTGATTCCCGGAGTTCAGAAGAATTAAGTTTTCCTGGTCAATAATATTTTCGAGGATAGAACCTCTCGGGCAGGTCCTCGTGCCACCCCAGAGGGGATTGTGGGCATTAAAATCCCCCGCAATAAAAAAAGGGGCGGGCAACTGAGAAAAAACATCTTCGAGTTCCTCTTGTGACACGACTTGGCCAGGGGGAATGTATATACTACACACCGTAAAAGAGAACGATGGTAGGTGTACCCGTACGCAAACTGTTTGGAGGTCGGTTCGAACGTTGTGTTCCTCCGAGAACAGGGAGTCGCGGATGAGTACCGCAACGCCGCCGTGAGCACGAAGTCCGTCGTCTTGATCAAACCGATAGATGTTAAATCCGCGAAGAGACAGGGGATGATGAGGGAGAAGATGAGTTTCCTGAAGACAGACTATAAATGGTTTGTGGCGAGAAATTATTAATCTTAATTCTTCTGAGTGAGCACGAAGACCATTTAAGTTCCATGAGAGAGCCATTATGTGAAATTATTTCTTTGGTTGCTTTTTTTTCTTTCTCACCTTCTGAATGGTTGTAGGGGAACTCTCGTGGGGTTCTCATCAACAGCAGAGTCATCCTGACTGCTGCTGGATATGGTCGGGGGGTTTTCCCGACTTTTGGCCACGGGTGACCGAGATCTATAGGGGCTGGAGGATCGTCCGATGTGATTCTCAGAGACAGAAAGAGGTGGACGGGATTTGGATGACGTATTTTTCCTGGGAGGCGGTGTCTGTTTAAGATCGATTTCAGTAGAAGTCTCAGTGGTCGATTTCTGGTGGTGTTTTTGCACAGGTTGTTTGTACTTTGTGGGAATTATAATTTTCCCACCTTGGATACATGCCGAATCTTCGGGGAAGTCTGTCGGCGACACCTGACAACTAAAGTGCGAAACTACCGCTGGGGTACAGTGAGTTTGACAACTCGCTGTTAGCCCCGGGGACTTAGGTTTTGCAGCACTGGAAAAGGATCGAGATAGGTCCACTGGATTCCTGATTTGGAACCTACGCTTCGCCTCAGGGAAGGAAACCTTTTCGGTTACCCTTATTTTTTGGATTTCCCTTTCCCGGAGAAACGTGGGGCACTGGTTGTCGTTGGCTGGGTGATCGCCTTCGCAATTCACACAGTGCGGTGGTTTGTCGCAGGGTTGTGGGTCGTGAACTGACGATCCACACTTCCCGCAAACCGCGTTAACGGACATACATCGCTGTTGGGTATGCCCAAACCTTTGACACTTGAAGCAGCGCAAAGGGTTCGGCACATACTGCCGCACACGGAGGTTGTAGAAAGCGGTAACGATCCTTTCCGGGAGGGATGGTCGGTCAAAAGTAAGGATCAGGGTAGAAGTAGGGATCACTTTCCCTGCTCCTTCCTTCCGATCCTGTACACCTCAGTCACGCCATGGGTCTTAAAAAAGTTTAGAAGATCTTCCTCCGTTTCAGTAGCAAAGTCCTCGTGGTTGACTACGCCTTTGCTCAGGTTCAAGGTGGGATGAACCGTGACTACTACCTGGAGGCCGGCAATCTGCTTCGTATTTTGAATTTTTACAATCTGCTCGTCGGTACGCGCTTCAAAAAGAATGGTTCCATTCCTTTGTCGCACGACCGCTTGGAGCTTCCCGTAGGCTTCTTCGATAGCTCGCGCCAGACGGACAGCACTCACAGTTTTGAAAGTCTTACCTTCCTCGGCACATGCCATGAGGAGGAAACGAGGCTTCTTGGGTCGATCTTCTTCTCTAGAAAAGAAACTATTCAAATCAATAGTTCTTTCTGCAAATCTCCTCTTCCTTGCGGAAGAGGGCGGGGGGAAAGGTGAAGTATCCATGTAGATGGAATAGGTTCATCCTCGTGGTCCCCACCCACCACGGAGCCCAACAAGGGGACACTCCATCGGAGTGCCAGGGTTGCCACGAGGATATAGTGGGGGAATAACACAGCGCTGCACCGCCGTGGATTCCCCCGCTCACCCTGGAGTTCAGTACAAGACCTAGTCCGAGCCGATTGATCGGGAGTGGGTTAGCTCCCGACCGCCCGTCTAGAAGAGTCCGGGGCCAAAGCGAGTGTGTTGGAACCTACAGGGAATGTTCCCCAAAATACGTAATCAACGTACTCCTTAGTGCAAGGCGAACAGTAGCACTAGGACTAGATAGGGAAACTAACAGGTCCCTCAACTGCCAGGACACACATTCCCTCCGACACGGGTCGCCATGCACGGCAAACACATGGGTGGGCGTTCAGCATACAGAGAAGGCCAGTGAGGAAGAAAAAGGAGTGAAAAGAACGTACATGACATGAAATGAGAAGCAAGAAGATGAAAAAAAATGGAGAAAGGAACACTTGAGAGCCTTCTCTGCATCCCCCCGTCAGGACGTGGACCAACCCACCTCGACGGGAATAAGTAGAAATAAAAGCTTATTTTACACAAGAAAATACTTTTGGAGAAAACTAAAAATGTTAAACAGTATATTAAAAATGTATATGTTTTACTTAACTCGTTCCAAGCAGACACTGGCGTGTGCGGCGCTCTTCACGAACGGTCCTACGGCTGAATAATCTACCTGCTGCGCCGCTCACTGAAAACTACCTGCGGTGATCCTCGGAGCGCTTGGGGAATACGTCCTCACAGCTCGGAGACCATGACACGACTGAGACCATGACACGACTGGAGACCATGACACGACTCGGAGACCATGACACGACATGTATAGCTTACTGTCCGCGAATTGCGTCTGGCATAATCAGAATTGCTGCACACGATCCGATTGCGAATGGCGCTTATCATTTCCACATTCTACAACAATGCATCGAGTCTTGGAAATGCGCACAAATACGCGATGTCATTCAGGCTGCAAAGATTACAAAAATGTTTTCTACCAGAATCTATGTTTCTGAGGCTACAACGGTAAATTAAGTACTTATTGCTCATATTAGCAGGAAAATTCTGGTGTGTTGTTTTACGGTCTGAAATGACACACCTGTACATGCTTCAATGATTTTGGGGCTCTATGATCTTGCCATTGCCTTAATAACTGGAACGCAATTTCAACTTCTTTATACACAGCGCCCACGAAGATCCAGTTACTACTTTGAAAGACAGCTGCACCCGAATGCGTCGTAACCTTGGCGGCGAGGGAGCTATTCTGCGAAGAATATGGTTTCCCATTATTTGTAGCCTTTCCCCGAATACTATAAACAAGAACAATTCTCGTCCACACGCTCTTCGTCTGCCTTATATTCCGTCGAGTGACGCACCTTCCGCTTGACGCTTCTTGGAAACGTCTTGAAAACCAATGGATCCAAATTGATCGCACCCGAGGTAATATTTTTCATCGTAAACGAACTGTAGCCCCAGAAGGCGTGCTTTTTTGAGGTTTCCTTAGCCTCCGGCTGTGGCTTCAACGTCGAGGCAATGACTGCTCCGCCCAAATATATTTTAAATTTTCGAGCAAGGATACACGCCAAAAATTGGGATGTGGCTGTAGAAAAGTTCTACATGTTCACTGCACGGAAAATAGAAAACCCTAAAAACATTGTTGCATAAGACTAATGAAATGAGGGAGATTAACACGTTCTGCAAAAATACACTCACTATTCACTGTGAAAACGGAGTTCAATATGTTTCCGAAAACGCAATGGAATTGTTTTACATTTACCAAGGTTTTTATGTGTATGTTTAGGGAACTACGAAATTCTGGTGTTCATCTTACCTTAAAAACAAATTGCATAATATAATTATAATGACAAACTTTTTTTAAAAGGGCATAGGTGTCAGAGGACTGTTGTATATACGTTACACTTATACTCTCAAATCTTTCTATTAAAAAAATTCTTCGATCTTACAACTCGCTATATTAGCTTCGATAACAACAACTTTACACACATATGTTTGCTCCAATAAGATGTGTGGAATGCTTTCAATAGACCGATTGCAACTTACAGAATAATATAAACATTACGGCGGAGAAGCGTACTTATTCTATTAATTTTATAATATTATTAAAATTAAGAGCCTACATTAAGAACTATTGGAGAGCGTGGCTTTCGCAGGGCGTGACCTTGAAACGCCCAGTCCGCAGAGGAGTTGGGCGCACCGTTCCCTGGCGACTGAGGGTCCGTTGGCCAAACACAATTCTCCACGATCGCGGAACACTAAGAAAATGAGACTGTAGTAAAGGGAGGAAAAGTAATATGAAGTTTGTAAAGCGCGCAACACACATACATTTGCAGCTTCATTGAAGTATATACATTTTAAACGTTCGTTCATACCTACGTACAAAAACTGTTACAGACATTTGTACATATCTCTGAATAGGACCCGGATGTTTGTGACCTAAAAATGTTAGAAATATGCAAGCATTTATGACCTAACTCACATATACTTTATAGATTGATAGAGAAGACAGACAACAGTTAGATACAACTTTAAAAAATTAGATAACAATTAGGAGATTGAAAAATTTTCTTGAAAACACTGCAAGGAAATTTGCGAAAATGAAATAAAAAGGATAAAAATATCTCATAAATACGAAAATTCATGACACCGTTTACGCTCCCACACGGAACCGAGACGGATTTATGCTCTTGCTTCATTTCATGCATGCTTTCAATAAACACATTACCGGCAATAATCAAATACATCTCTACCTGTTTTTAAAAGGAAAAAAGACCTTTTAAGGATATTGTGGAACCTCTGCGGTTTATGTTAAATGTTATCTGTTTTACGACCAACTGTGAAGCACAATACGCAATATTTCATCAAAACATTTTATACAAAATATTTTATCCTTATATTTACATTTGAATCATTTTAAAGTTGACGTGAAAATATATTCTTCTTGTTTAATTAATTACCTAATATAATACTAATTGAGAACGCATTTGCGTGTTTTTTGAAAAAAATAACTATTACATCAATATGACGTTTCTATCATGTCACGATCCATGTTCGGTACCCAGAAAAGTGGCTCAGTGCGTAGCGCGCTGGATTCGGGAGGTCCGGGTTCGATCCCCGGGCCGGCCACCCTGACCGTGGTTTTCGTGTTTACCCTTGGTTAGAAGGCGAATGCTGGGATGGTTAAAAAATCCCACTGACACCACCTGCCTATCACCACCTCATCACTTTAATAATAATAATAATAATAATAATAATAATAATAATAATAATAATAACTCCACCTAGGGAATACACGACCTTGCAGTTGGTGGTGGAGCTTGAGTACCCCCATGAGCCTTAAAGCTATGTCAGTGGTAGCCTAGCTACCGGTGGGGCCTCCCTTGCTGAATAGGTTGAAGGTGAGGGGTCAGACGAAGAAGTACTCCATTTTGAGGAGAGTGGGAAGTAAGTAGAGGGGGAAGGGTCATGAACCTTTGGACTTCCTGTTATCGGCCCATGGAGGGTACAGGAGAGAAACTGGGTTGGCACACCAGGCCACTGATTAGAGTGGAGGCCCGAACCTTGCATTAGCCAGCGAAGGAGGCTGCCTTCAGCAGTCAGTGAAAATCCCGTAGGGTTTAGTAATGCCGACTGGCGATCGGAGGGACCCCTTGCTGGGCCCTGCGGGGGGATGCCCCGAGGCCACTGTGGGTCGCAGTAACGGATCGCAGGAAACAACTCAAAGGTTAAATGTGATCTGTGAACTCGAACTTGCTACCTGCGAATCTTCACTTGAAACCAATGAGCAAAATGAATAGAACAAGCAATGTAATGAAACTTAACGTGCCTTGTTCTACCAATGTCCCATACCTGCTCAGAAACCGAGCTAATGTCACCTTGTCGACATCTGGCTATCCCACGGATGTTAGTCCCAGGGACCCAGAGCCGGCAGTAGCTCGAAGCCATCGTCAGAGATGGACCCGGGATGAATTAATGGAGGTGATGTGGTGCTTTTACTATGCAAAAGCGAAAAATGGGGGCTCAGAAATAGAAGTTTTTAAGATATGGAGAGAGCGGAACCCAGATATGAGACCTACCCTAGACTCAAAGAAGCTTGCCAGTCAACGACGATACATACTCAGCAGTGGTAAATTCACATCAGAACAACTTGCAGACATCCAGAGAAACGCAGAGTATGTTCATCGATCAAACCATCCACATGACGAACATTTAGAACCATCTAATATCCCTGAAAACGATGATCCCCTTCAAGGTTCATCTCTTCCAAATGAAACATTCGTCAGTGGTGAAAATTCATCTGGCCATGAGTCACACGATAAGGACATGATGCGGAACCTCCTCCGACGCGAGATAGAGCGAGTTCGTCTACTTCCATTCGAATCTCGTGCACCGTTGAGGAGAATTTACGAAAATGCTAAAGCTAAGAGAGTGATAGAAACAGCGAATTCTGTCTTAAATGAGGTTGTACAGGCCTCAAGTAGAGATCTAGATATTACTGAAATCAATCACATCGTGTATGCAACTGGATATCTAGTATCTCAGATGATCTTGGGGCCAGCCAAGAACACCGATGGCCGACAGCCAGACAGAGTAAAAAGCTCCGTACCTCCATGGATGAAAAGAATTATGAAACGGATAGCCGACACACGGCGTGAAATATCACTCCTAGCCGAGGCATCTTCTAAGTCAAACCACACGTATAAAGTTCAACAAAAAATACTCCATGTTGAACAAAAATTCCTAATTGACAATGATACAACAAGGCTAATGGTAGCTGAAAAGCTAAAAGAAAAAATTCAAGAATGGGCTCAACGAATAAGGCGGTACAAACGTAGAATCGATTTCCGTGTACAGAACCGGTTGTTTGAAACAGACGCGAAGAGATTCTATCGCAGTCTGACTCAAAAACCGAACGGCAATCCTGCCCCTCCTTCAAAAGATGACGTCGAAACATTTTGGTCAGGAATCTGGGAGGAAACCAGATCGTACAACAAAGACGCATCGTGGCTCCAATCTGAAGTTGATGCTGCCAATGGACTCGTGGAAACAGTGGAACATGTTCAAGAATTCTCGAAAGAGGACCTATGCCAAACAATTAAGAATATGGGAAACTGGAAATCCCCTGGGGTTGATAAGATCCAGATTTATTGGATTAAGAAATTAACAGCACTACATTCTCATCTTGCAAAGGCTATTAATAACATTTTAGAAAACCCTAACGAACTCCCCGAATGGCTCACTCGCGGCATCACGTATTTGCTACCCAAAGGAGGAGACAGCTCTTTGGCGAAGAACTACAGGCCAATTACTTGCCTGCCAGTAATGTACAAACTTATAACTGCAGCCATTGCTGACAAAATGTATAGGCACCTAGAGAAGAACCATCTGTTGCCAGTTGAACAGAAAGGATGTCGTAAAGGTTCCTATGGCTGTAAGGAAATCTTGCTTCTGAATAAAATAATTTTGAATGATGTAAAGAAACGAAAACGTAATTTAAGCATGGCTTGGATTGACTACCAGAAAGCCTTTGACAGTGTACCGCACGATTGGATTTTGAAGACCCTGGAGATCTATCGATTTCATCCTAGACTTGTTGAGTTTTGCAAGGCTAGTATGAAGTCGTGGAGCACCAGGTTACTAATCCACAGCGGAAAGGGAGTAGTAGAAACCAGAAGTATTCAGATTAACAGGGGAATTTTTCAAGGAGATTCACTATCCCCTCTGTTGTTTTGCATTAGTTTGATCCCACTATCTAGACAGCTGTCGCACACTGACTTTGGTTACAAGCTCCATGGTGATGAAAGGCCTGTATCACATTTATTTTACATGGATGATCTTAAAGTGTTTGCTAAGAATGAAGCGATTCTCTCCCAAATGCTGTCTGTCATCAATGAATTTAGCAATGACATCTGCATGAAGTTTGGTCTTGACAAGTGTGCAAAAGTCAACTTCAAAAGAGGCACAATGACAACGTCACAGAACATTGAAGTTGATAGACACACTGCGATTCAAGATCTTGAGCCAGGTAAAACTTACAAATATCTGGGCATTGAAGAATGTGAGACCATCTCGAACGACACAATGAAAGAGAGAATTCGCAGGGAGTATTATAGACGAGTGAGACTTGTCCTGCAGTCCGCTCTGAACTCCAGGAATAAAATATCAGCAATTGGTAGTTTGGCGGTGCCTGTAGCCGAATACAGTTTCGGACTAGTAGACTGGACTGAACAGGAAATTCGCATCATGGATCGAAAAACCAGAAAACTGCTTACAATGCATCATGTCGCCCACCCCCGAGCTGATGTACATAGACTTTTTGTTTCACGTAAGGAAGGAGGAAGAGGCCTGAGACAAATTGAAGCCTCCTGGCACAATGCAATAACCGGGATGGGAAAGTATGTAGTCAGCCATCAAGATGACCCTCTAATGAGGCAGGTCATGAAATCTGACCGATGTATGGGAAACAGAGGCATTGTAAGTGTAGCAAGAAGCATTGCGAACAAGACTATGCAAGACACCCAGAATGACAGAGACACTGAACTTCTGATGCTACTTAACATGAAATTTGAGACACAGAAAATGTTAAAGAAATCGTGGAGAGACAAACCACTCCACGGACAATACCTAAAAAGAATGGACAAGGTGCAGATCAATAAAGATCAATCATTTATGTGGCTTAAAAGGGGAAGAATGAAGCCAGAATCGGAAGCACTTGTAATAGCTGCCCAAGATCAGGCCTTGAGAACACGACATTACGATAAAGCGGTTCTCAAAATTTCCCAAGATGATAAATGCCGCATTTGTCAGGAACACGTAGAAACCATTGATCATATAGTCTCAGCTTGTCCAATTCTAGCAAAGACCGAATATTTGAAAAGACACGACAGGGTGTGTAGCTACCTCCACTGGCAGATCTGTACCGCCCTCGAAGTTCCAAACACATGCCCCAAGTGGTACGAACACTCACCGAAACCGGTGACGTCTGTTGGATTGTGGACGATATTGTACGACCAACAAATTCAAACTGATCGCACGATAGCAGCAAACAAACCGGATATAGTCATCCGGGATATGGAGAAAAAATCATGTTTACTTGTCGATGTTGCTGTACCTTGCGATCAAAACGTCGTTACCAAGGAGGCAGAGAAACGTCTTAAATACAAGAGTTTGGAAATCGAGATCAGCCGAATGTGGGGCGTAAAAGCACAGGTCGTCCCGATAGTTATCGGAGCTCTGGGATTTGTTCCGCAAAATTTGAGTAAGAACTTGTCTAAACTCCCAGGTAATTCAAAGGACTGGGAAGTGCAAGAAATAGCTTTATTTGGAACAGCCCACATTTTGCGCAAAGTACTGTAGAGGCACCGGTAGTCCCTGGATCTGCTCCTTGGGTGGCTGGTTGCAGCCTGGAGTAGATTTTATATTCAGCCGACTTATAACATCTTTAGTCGTGATGTAGTGGAAAAATAATAATAATAATAATAATAATAATAATAACGTTGTTTGAACACGTTTTACAAACTCTTAACATCATGTGTGTCTAAGATCCTGGAAGATCACTGTAATTGTAACATTATCCTAGCAGAACAACAAAAAGGATGTAAGAAAGGCTCGCTAGGATGTAAAGAACAACTTATTAACTCAGTAGTCTTGAAACAAGCAAGTAATAAACAAAGAAATCTATTTGCAGCGTATATAGATTATCAGAAAGCGTATGATTCGGTCCCACATGACCGGCTTATAGACGTGCTAAAAATATACAAAAATACATCCCAAGTTGATAGATTTCTGTGCAACCTTAACAACAATGTGGAAGGCAGAAATAGTATTAAAAAACAAGGAAGTGAATGTTATCACAAATAAAATTGACATCAACCGAGGTATCTTCCAAGGAGATTCTTTGAACCCACTTTGGTTTTGCTTGACTCTGAACCCGCTATCCACTATCCTCGACAGTAGTAAGTATGGCTATGAGATGAAGTGTCAGCACTCTTCGTACAGACTTTCCCATCTGGCATAAATGGATCATATAAAGCTGTACGCATCAACAGCCAGTTCGTTGAAGCAGCTCCTCGATATCACAGAAACTTTCTCTGAAGACATCGGAATGTGTTTTGGTGTAGATAAGAGTAGAACGGTTAATGTGATACGTGGCAAATTGACGAGGGGTCTGGAATACGAGATGCAAAGAAGCGATCTTATTAAATTGTTAGAACATGATGAAGTGTATAAGAGCCATTCCACGTCAAATCGCACAAGAGTTGACTCGACTTTTTTTTAAATGTATGATATTTTTATCTTAAATCTGGACATCAAAAAAGCGACAAGTATTTTTTTAATTTGCCTGAAAATTGACTATTTGTGTAGTTATGCCTATATTAAATTTTGGAATTCACAGGTACTTCACAAAATAAGATCAATTGTTGCTCCGAATGTACTAACTATAAAAACTTCTGGTTTATTTTATTTAATACTTTGAAATGTGTATTTTATTCCTCTGTAAATAAATGTTTCAAAAATTACTTTTTTTCATTTTAAAAAGTTTATTTTTTTTCAAAAAAAGTAAAATTTCTATATAAACTCGATATAAAAAATTGAAAAAATATAGGGGTGTTCCTTGTTCAATTTTCAATGAAATACAACAAGAAAAAAGTGGGCACTCCATTCATACAGTTCTAAAAAAATCAATTGTAAGTATGAGGGCACGCTCTGTCTACGCATGCCCTAACGAATTGTGATCGGCCAGTCTTTGATGCGCGTGCTGAAGAACTAAGGAAACAATGACTGTCTGCTTGATTAGGGTTTGAAGAGTTATTAGTATTTCAGATGTTTATACATGTTTTTGTGGATAACATCGTGAGTGACTTGTGGGTCATCCATGTTCTTATGGGTGAGAGCGAAACGAGTTGAAATACGAACCATTCCACGTCAAATCGCACAAGAATTGACATGACTATTTTTATATGTACGTATTTTTTTAAAAGAATAAATGACACGAATGTATGACATTCATTCTGGACATCAAAAAAAGAGGCACGTGTTTCTTTATTTACCTGTCAATTGATTATTTGTGTAGTTACGTCTGTATTAGATTTTGGAATTTATGCTTACTTCGCAAAATATGGTTGATGGATGCTCCGAATGTACTTAACATAATTTTTGTTTGTTTGTTTCATTTAATATTTTGATATGGGTGTTTTATTCCTCTGTAAATTACTTTCTCAAAAAATAAATATTTCATTAAAAAAATTGTAATTATTTTTAAAAAAATGAAAATTTATATATGAACTCGCTGAGATAAAAATTTGGAAAAATATAGGAGTATTTCTTATGCAATTTTCTATAAAAGCAAGAAGAAAAAATCGAACACTAACAGATCAAAAAATCTATTGAAATTACGCGGGCGCATGGTTCCTGCCCCTACACTAATTTTGTTCGATCAGTCTTTGATTCAAGTATCGAAGAACAATAAAAAGAATGAAAGTCTGCTTGATTAGGGTTTCAAGAAATATTAGTAACTCTAATGTTCACTCTCTCCCCAGAAGGGATGGTGACAGCAAAACGAATTCTACTACTGCTTTTCCCCGTGTCAGCTAAACGAATTTTACTGCTGAGTCTCTTTGCGTCCTAGGGATGAGGTACCCTCCTGACCTTACTCGTGAAATACAATCAACCACTTGTCAAGGGACATGAGTAAAATTTTCTCAAGGTCAGTCGCAATGCACAACTCATGAAGACAAGAGTGCTAGTGTTTGTTCTGTGAATCGTGTGCACACTGTGCAACATGAGTGGCGATCACCATATGAGATACGACAGATGTTTCAATCCATTTAATTTTTCTGATAACGATTTTTAGAAACGAAAATCTCCAAGAAGCATAAACCACGATTTGCTGGTGAATTACAGGAGTCATTTGATTTGCGAATGTGTGATTCTTTCCGGAAGAAAGGGAATTGGCTTCCAAAACGGCCTTTTGTTAGTGAAGAGAGCGTCGAGATCAGTGGCTCCCGTGGCATTAACGAAAGTAGCGGAACGTCCAGTGAATATAGTGAAAAGTGTGGAAATCAAGAAAATGACAATTTAGGCTCTTCAGATAGTTTGTCAATTGTCTGCGAAATTAATAAAGAGAAGATAAACAAGAGTTTAATTGCAATAGGAGAAACCCCCGCCAAGAAAAGAAAATTGAAAAAAAAAACGGTAGCCCCATGAGAAAGTTCAGAAAGTACGAAGTGCCAACACAGATAATTTTTTCACATTGAAGATCCTTCTCCGTCCATCGAAAAATCAGACAATAAAGATACTGTTTAGAAACTTATCAATTCCGTTCACTCAACTGATGACATGACGTTGAAAATTTAAATTTTGACAATTTTTGAAAGTTGGACATACAATAAAATTAAACGACATTTTCCAGCAACGGAACGCATGATAAAAGTGTCTAAAAAGTTGGCTGAAGAAAATGGAATATTGTTCAGACCTGAAGTAAATTCAGTAGGGCATTAAAACTGTGCATTGTGACAAATGTTCAGGAATTTTATGGTAAGCGAGTACTTGTATTTAAAGTGAGTCTTGAGGGACCAGAAATTTCAAAATGTCAGTGAAAACATGAGTCAAGAATCCGTCATTTAATTATTTATTAATTAATATTCTTTTTATGCATTAATATACATAAATATTATTTATAAATTCAACCGTGAAGTTTCACCACTTCAAGAAGTACTTAAATTACTGCTTCATCTAAAGAAACCGACGGCCAGTAAACGCAAGAAACTCATCCATTGGAGCAATCTACTACACACTGGTTCGTAAAATATTAATATCTTTTAAAGTTACTGAGATCCCACTTTGGTTTTTTCTGGAGTTATCATCAATACTCTAGTGCGTTTATATTTTTTTTTAAATTTTAGCTCATCGAGTTTACAAACATCATATTCTCTTTTTTCACAATTTTCATCCTCCACCTCTTTTTCTTTCGTTTTTAGCACTAGGGATTTCATTGTTAATGTCTTCCCAAGTCCCATGTCATCTGCAAATATACCAGCTGGTGGTCCCTGGATTTCCCGCCATAGCAGCCATGCCAAAGCATGGCGTTGATGAATCGTTAGTTCTACAGAGGATCTCAAACCCAATGGAGCATCTGCTAGAACATATTCTGCTGGGCATGTACTCATTGACCCATGTAAATCAGCGAGTGCTTCTTCAGTTAAAGTTTGTTCTCTAATTTGAGTCTGCAAAGCTTTCATTCCAAATCCAATTGGCAAACGACTAGTTGCAGGTTTCACAACGCTTTCTGGGAGCTTTTCATTTGTGGAATCCATTGGCAATTTTTTTAATTCTTTTTTTTTTCAGTTTTAGCAAATGCATGCTCTCTTGTAATTTAATTTGTAGTTTCATTCCATTTTCTGGTAACTTGTTCATATCAATACTCTTTAAAATGTTTTTCAACTTAGAGATGTCTTTTCTCAATACTTCAATTTCACTCTTCAGCTGACTAAAAGACTGAGTCATCTGTGGTTTCTGAACAGATATATAAGATCGTAAGTCAGAAACTGTTGATTTATCTAATCTATTTTCTGTTTTTAAAATGTGAATTTCAGATTGATCATTCTTTTCATTCATTTCGTTGTTGATATGAGAATTTTGACTATCATCCTCTTCTATTTCTACACATTCAATTTCATTTTCATTGAAGCTAAGGTTAGTTACTGTGTCATCATGCTCTTGAACTAGAATGTTTTTCTTTTCCCTACCCTCAGTATTATACAACTTTTTCACACTACCATGACTATTTTGCTGCATTCTCTCACTGTCTCTATCACTGTCACTATCTCTATCACAGGCTAGGAAGCGTGTCAAAACCAAAACACGTAAAGCTTCGCATCCTAGCCCACTTGAAAACAAAGCCATTCCTACTGAGCCTAAAAAACAGGTACTTATTTTAGCTGACAGACATGGTCGCCATCTTTCCTCCATTCTCAGTAGGAAGTTACCCCCCCAACTACTCAGTCCTCGTCTATTTTTAAACCTAACGGGAGGTTTGCAGACGTGACTGCAGAGTTGGACACTCACACGAAGACAAAGACCAATCAGGACATCATCGGAGGGCAGAATGACATTAATTTGGGCGGTAACTTTACACCTGAACAACATGTAAACAAATTACAATGTGCCGCCCAAAATACTAACATTGTAGTCTCGACTCTGCCCTTCTGGTACAACAGGCCAACACTCTGCAGCGAGATTAAGCACGCAAACCAACAACTAAAACTGCAACTGAGAGAAACAGATGTAACACTTTTTGAAATGAATTTCCTCTCAGTAAAACACTTCACCCGGCACGGTCTCCACATGAACCTTGCTGGAAAACATGCAGTCGGTGAAAAGCTTGCACAATACATCATCAACTCCAGTCCTACGCAGCCTCCTGCCAAAAATCCATCCCTTTCACCTTCCTTACGTTCCCCACCCCCAACTCTTACTCTGAACCCTCTTACCCCCTCCTGTGAACCTACTCCCGTTTCTTCCATTCCCACTACCAATGACGCCTCTATTTCCTCACAACCTGTGACTGCTGGGACACATTACAACCTTCGACCACGCACTCGAGGTAAAAATGGAGTAAATATATAGCAACTACAGTCAGATGCAGCAGAAAAACATTCCTGTAGGTACTTGCAAAAAATAAGATATTGCACCATAATGTTCAATCCCTTTCAAATAAAACTGAGTTTATCGAGGCAGCTCTACAGAGCAATTTAAATCAAATGGATGTTCTTTGCTTTACAGAACATTGGTTATCTCCTAATGAACTTAGCATTTTCCAAATTCCGAACTTTTACCTCGCAGGCTATTATTGTAGAAAAAGAGAATCTCATAAAAGTCCGGCATATGGAGGTTCTTGTATTTACGTTAAAAATAATATTGATTCTATCTCCTTGACGGAATTCAATGAGTATTCCGTTGAAAATGTTTTTGAAATTTCTGTTGTTCATCTTCCTGTGCTAAAAATGATATTGCTTTGCATCTACAGGCCTCCAACAAAGAGAGCTGCAGATTACATTTTGTTCTTAGAAAAACTAGAGATAACACTAATCAAAGTCATCAATCGCTCTTTTGAATCCATTGTTGTATGTGGAGATTTTAACATTGATTTTCTGGTCGAATCTTGCGAGAAAGAGCAGTTTCTTAACTTAATTAATTCCTTCAATTTAGATATTACAATAAAAGTACCTACACGGATCACAGTAAATTCAAAGAAGGCAATCGATCAAATTATAATTAACAAAACCACTACTCGACATGAAATTGAAACAAAAGATTTAGGATACAGTGACCACGATGCACAAATTCTTACCATTATAATGCGAACAATGACACAATAAATAATACACGTATGAGTAGAGTGTTTTCTAAAAGTAAAATAAAATTATTCATTGATTACTTGCTGCAGGAGTCATGGGACGCGGTTTATAATACTATTGATACAAACGATAAATATTATTCTTTTTTTTCAACGTTTTCATTTCATTTTAACATTTGCTTTCCTCTTCAGAAAAGAAAATTAAATATTTCACGCAAAAACAATTCTTGGATAACACAAGGGATTAGAACATCATGTAAAAACAAACGAGTTCTTTCTTTCATTTCTAAGCATCATAACGTATCTCAAAATTTCCTCCTGTACTTTAAAAAATACAAATCATTGTTAAGAAAAGTCATAAGGCAGGCTAAAATCATGAAACACGATCAGGATATTTTGAACTCAAATAACAAAACAAAATCAATGTGGGATATAGTAAAAAATGCTACCAAATCAACTAGAAACCTTGTAGAGAATGTTGTTTTAAAAGATATCGATAGAGATGTGAACGATCCGGCAACAGTGGCTAGTCTCTTCAACCAATACTTTTCGAGAATTGCTGTCGATCTCACTAAGGGTTTTCAGCCACAAAATTCAACATCTGACGTTTCCCTAAAAATCTTAGACACTATGTTCGTTTCCGAAACCTCTTCCTATGAAATTCTCAAAATAATCGGTAAATTAAAAATAAATATTCGGCCGGTTCAGATGAATTTCCGGATTGTTTGTTAAAGAAGTGCGCGTCAGCCATTATACACCCGTTAACTCACATATTTAATGCATCCTTATGTAGCGGAATTTTTCCAGATATTTTTAAAACAGCTAAGATTAAGCCGCTCTTCAAAAAAGGCAACAAAAATGAAGTTCAAAATTATCGGCCAATTTCTCTTTTGTCAGTTTTTTCAAAAATATTAGAGAGACTTTTTTATGTGCGAATGGAAACCTTTCTCAATAAACACGACGCGTTTTCAAATTGCCAACATGGAGTCCGGAAATCAAAATCTACGGAAACAGCCATTTTTTTCTTTTCTTAAGGATGTTGCCTCATCATTCGATCAAAACGAGGCAACTATTGGAATATTTTTAGATCTTTCAAAAGCTTTTGACGTCATTGATCATAACATTTTACTTTCAAAATTACCTTCGTATGGAATCCGTGGTATT
Organism: Acheta domesticus; assembly: GCA_031308135.1. Taxonomy (NCBI): domain Eukaryota; kingdom Metazoa; phylum Arthropoda; class Insecta; order Orthoptera; family Gryllidae; genus Acheta; species Acheta domesticus. The sequence continues at coordinate 2,540,102 of JAHLJT010009858.1, forward strand.
GCTCTAGATTGGCTATGTTCGTACCTTAAACAACGATCTCAGAAAGTAGAAATACCTTACTGGAATGATGAACTTTATGTACACACCTTTCCGGTTCTTTGCCAATTGCACGTGGAGTCCCGCAAGGATCGATTTTAGGCCCTATTCTCTTCCTATTATACGTAAATGACATGCCCTTAGCGATTCGAAACGGAAGAACAGTTCTCTTTGCGGATGATACAAATATTCTTTGCAACAAAGACACCGTAAATAGTACAATATCAGACGTTTCAAATTGGTTCCGTAATAACAAATTAAAAGTAAATGAAAAGAAAACTGTTTCAATGCAGTTTTCCAGATCAAATAAAAAATTCTGTACTCCATTAAAAATGAACGGTGTGCCATTGACTGATGTTAAAGAAACAACATTTTTAGGTCTATCAATTCAGTCAAACCTCAAATGGAATGCCCACTTAAATGAATTGAACACAAAATTAAGTTCATTATGCTACGCCTTCAGAATTCTTTCAAATTCCGTCAGCCTTCATACAGCTCGTTGTGTATATTTTGCCAATGTTCACTCCCGCCTGAGATATGGCATAATATTTTGGGGAAACACATCTTATAGTTCACAGACTTTCAGATTACAAAAAAGAATTGTACGAATAATAAGCAAAAACAACCCACGTGATTCTTGTAAGTCACTCTCTATTATTCTAGGAATTTTACCATTACCTTGTCTCCTGATTTACGAATCAGTAGTTTTTGTCAAAAATGACTTACTTAAGGACGGGAATATATTTTCAGCAAACGCCGATGTCTATAAGTATAACACACGACGTAGTAATCATATTCATCAGGTGGCAGTATCAACAGCTCACTACAAAAAATTCACATACAATTCATGTACATTACTCTACAAACACTTTGCCAGAAGACATTAAACAATTAAATTCGATAGAAAAGTTTAAATCCCAAGTAAAATCTTTTCTGCTGCATAACTGTTTCTATACAATTCGAGACTATACCGAGCATCAAAAAGGAAAGTAGCATTAACTTTAACAATGATAGTTAATGTAATTATTTATCATTTGGACTGTATAATTCTAAAGAACCTGTAACAAGTATTGTACCACAGTTTCTGGGTTGATGGCCCCCATCTCGATCAGGTTTTTCGTCCAGTTTCCCTGATCCTTGACCAAATGCTGAGATGGTCCCTTGTTTTGCTTCTGGACATAAATGTAACTTCATTATTTGTGCACGTCTTCTGAATTTCAGTGGGAAATATAGTTATTCAAATTATCGTTTTTCATATTATCGCGGCAAAAAATATTCTTTCATGAAGAACATGAGGGTTCAGGGCAGGAATTTGTAGCTAATTTACCTTTGAAAATATATTTTATTATACAGGAGCGAATATTTTGTCAACAAAACTCGAAAAAAACCTCTCTTTTCTGTATTCAAAATTCGACTAGAATATGGTTTAGGATAGAGACCACAGAATTATGAAGACGTGCACAAAATTCACGTCTCTCCATAGCTCATCATACGCAGTTTTTAACTGTTTTTGACGTAAATAAATAAATAAATAAGTAATTCTGTCACTGTCATCTGAATTAACATGGGCCACAGTACCAGAATACCATGGTACAAGAATTTTCGTAGTTTTACATTTACCACTTTCACCTTGTTGGGAACACACTAAATTTTTCTCACTACCATTCCCATTTTTCACAGTAGTCTCAATTTCATCTTCACTGTCATCTGAACTAAAATAGGCTACAATTATTGTTGATTTATCAGGTTCCACTGGTGACTTTTCTTCAGATTCTTCATCAGACTGGAATACATCTGGTTCAGACATGGAATTTCCCTGTCCAGCAATATCAGAAATTCTTTCCTCTCTGTTATCAAAACACATTTCTTCAAAATTTGGCAATACCTGATCAGCTATTAAGGTAGAATGGAAGGGAAGATTTTCAGGTTCTTCTTCAGACTCAGAGTCTGATTCAATAATATTCTTCTTTCTACATGGATTACGCTTTTGAAAAACATAATCAATGTCATCATTATAGTCATCTACAAAATCTATCAAACCACTACTATTATTGTAATTGTCTTTTGTTGTCCTGTAATCAGCGTTTCCTGATGCCATCTCCAAAAACCTGTAAGGCAGAAAACGTACATAATGTAATACATGTTTTTCAATTGAGATACAACTCGTGTACAGCTGCATCCCTCTTTAATGGAAGTGTTCCACTAGATTTAAATTTATCCCTATTTTTTTTAACCATTTTCTATTTTATAACTTGTATAGTCACAGTAAAAAAATGCATTCCCCTACTAATGATACAAACATTATTTGTTAGCTCTTTGTTGCCCTACTGGCAGTTTGTTTGCATCATTATTGAATAATAGTGCAATGAACAAGCAAACACCATTTGAGTTTCACCATTGCTAACACAAAAAAAGCATCCAACAGATGCAAATAAATAAACCTTGATCTAACATAGTTAACATTGTGAACATGCAACATCCAAAAACCTGTTTGTAGAATTTCCTATGCACACATGCATTTCTTCAGAACCCACAACATTGTAAGTTCATGGCAGCAGATGGAATGTTACCTTTTCATACAAAATACATGAACCCCCTTATGCATTACATAAAACTTGTTCTCTAATTTTTCATTTCAAATCCTTAATAGCACAAAATTCAACAAACTGTTTCTCCGGGTGTCAGGTCCCCTGCATTTATACCAATTTCTCTACCTTAATGCTACCAGTAGGGAAGGAGAGGAGCATACTGGCTAGAATATTGTTGGATTCGATGTTCAATCCCCTGCCAATTCATCTATGGTGGAAATACACACAGATTCTTATGGCTTTCCCATTTCCCTTCCTCTCATTACACCATTATCAAATTATTACCATTAAATCAACATTCATCACACTATCAGTATAACTATTTATTCACTCTATCACATGCAGGCCTCAATGACTTTTGCTGTTGAAGAACCCCTATGCCCCAGTAATGAAATTACAGAGTCTAGCTGAGTAAAATAATAAAAAGTGACAGGTCAAATGAAGTAAAATATTTTGAATAATTCGGAATCAAAATAAGAATGTTTCAACTTGTTTCCAAAACCCTACTCTCACTCAGCTTTCCTTACATTTTCATTATACAGTGCTTTACGTTTCAAAATTTTTGAAATAAATATCATCTGCATTTTAAAAATATTTACTCAATACTATTTTTTAATTCTATATTCGAAATTAAAAGTTTTTGAAAATAGTAGCAATGATTGCCCTAGATAATATTTTATTTATTAAGATGGAGCTGTATTTACAAAAATTAAATTTTAAAATACTGTTTCTGACACCAGATTTGAAGTAAAAATTGAATGTATTAGATTCAATGGTAATGCTGAAAGAGTACAGATGGTGAAATAAGGCATATATGTATATAGGAACCAAAAGAAACCAATAATACGAAGAAGCACTACATACAGCCTTTGAAAAATTTGTTAATTTACAAGCCATCATATTTATTACTTATTTATTAATGTATTTATTCTTGCAAAAAAGTATAAATAAATGAAAACCCCTCCAAATAAAAACTGTGTGTGATGTACTATGGGGAGGAGTGCATTCTGAGCACAATTTCTTAAATTCTGAGATCTCTACCCAACAAATTCATTAACAAGTCGAATTATGAATATACGTACAAACCAGTATTTTGTCAAGAATGGAGAAGAAAATATTTGCTCTCATTTAATAAAACTATTTGCAAAGGCAAATCAGCCTCAGATCGTGGCTGTTATCCCTCATTGAGCTCTTCATGAAGGAATGAAATTGCTGCTGCAAGAACATGGAGAATGAGAATTTGAATACCTATGTCCCCCACTGAACTCTGGAAAACATGCACAGATAGTTAGGTCACATTTATGTCCAGAAGAAAAACAAGTGGCCACCTCAGCATTCGTTCAAAGGTTCAGGGAAAACTAGACAAAAACATGACCAATATGAGATTGTTGACCTACATACATTCAGTCTTTAAGGCCAAATGATAACTCGTGCATTAAAAATCATTGTTAAAATCAATTACTTTCCTTTTTGATGCTCAGTATAGTCCAATTATATAGAAACAGTTACGCAACAGAAAAGATTTTACTTTTAACTTAAATTTGTGAATCCATTTTAATTGTTTAGTCATCTGACAATGTGTTGTAAAATAAAAATTCACATACATGTATGTGAATCCCAATTCAGGGCAAGTCCTTTTGGCTCCCCAGGGAAGGGCTGTATGTGCAGCTTGGTTGGTTTGTTACAATAGTGTTACATTTATTCTCCATACTTAGGTTAACTAATAATTATTTAAATTACAATTAACAACAAAATATAAAATGGAAAAATAAAAATATTATTTTACTGATTACTAAATTGCTGAGTAAGAAATTTCTGAAGTTACTAAAATTACTAGTAGAAACTAACTAAAAGTTACTGAAATTTTCCATCATTATCGAACTTTTCATAATATAATTAAAACTTCTCTAAATTCTACTTCCTAATAAACATTTCTATTTTTCCTGGGTAGTTTTTAAATCCTACCTTTTGATTTTCAATGTTTAACTCTTCTAACATTCGTTGTAGTGTATGGTGGGAGGTTGCCAATAGAATAATGTCATCCGCAAACTTGAGATTATTTAATAGTCTTCCATTTACTGAAATGCCAGTGTCTTCTCAGTTTAATTTCTTGAACATTTCTCCCATCAAACTAGTGAAAAATTTGGGTGACAAAAGGATCGCCTTTGACTCCTCTTTTGATCTTAAATATTTCTTCTTCATTATCAGTCTTCACCTTCGCTGAGTTGTTCTTGTATATCAACTTCAAGAGTCTAATGTATTTGGATGGGACCCTGTGACTTTGTAAGGCATTAAATGCAGGCACAAGCTCATCCATGTTGAAAGCTTTGTAAAAGTCTACAAATGCAACATACAGCTTCAAATTATACTTTGACTCTTTCTGTTGCTTGGTTAATAGCTTGGAGGTGAACTATCGTACTAGATCCGTTTTGAAAACCTGCTTGTTCTGACGATTGCTGTTTTCAGAGTGTGTGATTTATGTGTGACGATTGCTGTTTTCAGAGCGTGTGTCTTTCTTGTGAAGACTTTTAAAAAAAATTTATAGAAATTAGACATCAGACTTATTGGACGATAATTGAGTTAATTTCTTGATCCTTATTTGTGAGTAAGAGAGATGAGATTGTGCTCTGGAACCACTGGATGAGAATTTCTTCATGAGACAATAATTCATTAAATATTTCAGGAATTTTCTTCTCGATGCCTGGGGTTCCATATTTTAGATGTTCATTTGTAATACAATCTTTGCCAGAAGTTCTACCTGTTTTTAAGCCCAAAATTGCTGATATCACTTTAAAACAATAATCATTAAAATACCAACAACAACAACAACAATAATAATAATAATAACAACAACAACAACTTTTTTCTGGCACTTCTTCCTTGGTTGTTCTCTTCTAATTCAAGTTCATTCTTACTATCATAGGGCTCTTGATAAAATTATGTGGCTGTTTAGTTAATTGTTAATCACAAGAAAAGGTTTTGGCCCTTCTTGTTTTGTACTCCTAGAATGTGGTGTTTGTTGGTGAAGATTTCTTTTGCCTTCTTCACCAACTTCGATTCTACTAATATTTGCCTAATATTGGTTTGATCTTGTCTGAATGCCTTACATCTCTTTTAATTCCTCACTTCACTTCTCTATTTAGGATACCATATTCTAATTTCTTATCTGGGTTAGTCCTACATGGTAATAGTTTCTTTCTCTTTTCTAAAAGTCTCTGCATTTCTATGCTTACCTTGTTTTCGGTTTTTCTATTAGACATTGTGCAAGTCCCTGCTTCTTTACCTGCTTGTAATTGGCAATCTTGAAGTGCATCATATTTATCTGTAGTATTTCGATGTGGGTTTTTATTAATATATTCAATATTTTTTGTAAGTTCAAATTTGTAAAGGATTCTATCAATGTTTCTGAGTGGCTGTTTACAGTGGCACATTTAATGAAATTTTCTAACCTTCTTAATGTTTAGCTGTGTGCACACCATTCTGTGATTTAAGTTATCAATAACTTCAATATTGAGGATACAGTTGAAATTGTTGGTGAGAATATTATCTATTTCATTCTTGGCTCTCTCGCCAGGAGAGCTCCATGTCCATCTTTAATTTTTTTCCCCCCCTTGGAAAAAGTGTTTGCATATTTTCATATTCTGGCTTTCTGCCAAATGGATTAATTTTTCACCTCTTTCATTACATTGTCCTATACCGAATCTTCCAATTGCCTCTTCCTCTGGGCATTTTTTCTTCCTACTTTGCCATTAAAATCTCCTATTAGTAGAATATGGCTATACTTGCATTTAGAGTGTTGTCAAGTGTGTTATAGAAATCCTCTATTTCTTCTTCTGGACTTTGTGCTGTTGGAGTATACACTTGAATAATTAAAATTGTTCGCCTCACAAATTTCAGTTTTAGTACAGCGATTCTATCATTAATGCCCACTATTTCTTCTATGTTCTCTTTAATACTTTTGTTGATAAAGAATTTTCTTGTTCTGTGGCCTTTCGCAGTACCAATGTATGAAAAATTGTCACCGTTTTGTTTTTCAATTATTGCATCACCATATTTTCTAATTTCACAGAGACCAATTACATCATATTTAATGTCCAACAATGCTTTATCTAGTTCAAATTCTCTTTCAGGGTTTTGTAAGGTTCTGCAATTAGTTACTATCAATAATCTGTTTCTGTTACAAACATTTTCTTCCTGAATCTGTGGATAAGCATTCTTGTTTAATCTTTGTAGTCTTCTTGATTCAACATTCTTCTGGTACTTAAAAAATATTCCAGTACACCCACTTTCCGTTAACTTGTATTTTGAGGTAGCTGATCTTCACTTCATTTTCCTCTTCTCGCTCTTCTTTTGTTTTGTGTCTAATTGCAGTCTGTATTGCCCTTTCTTCTTTTATTAAGTAATTTTCTATGAAAATATCTTGTCCTTTTGATTTGCATTTGCCCTTTAGCATGTTCATTTTTTCATCCAAGTTGTTAAATTTTACCCCTAACATTTCTTTTTTTCTTTTGACCTTGGCCTGTATACTGTGTTTCTGCAATTTGTTTATTAAATCCTATTTATTCAAAATTTCTTTTGCTATTTTGGATGAATTTTCAATGTTCACTGTTTCTCTCAATGCTGCTTTAATTACAGTGTTATTCTTTTTTTATTTGTTTGCTCCTTACCTGACATTTCTTCTAGTTTGCTAATTCTAAGTTCCAAATTCTTGCCACTTCTTTATTTATTTCTTTGATTTCTCCTTTCAACTGCTGTTGTGCATTAGTGTTTTCCTTTTGAATTTCATTCCACATTTTTTAATTATCTTTTTCATGCTTTTTATTTCTAGTAGAATGTCAGCTAATATCTTATTTGTTTCATTACTCTGTGTCTTTCTATTTCTTCATGGGTTTTTAATATAGTCTTTCAAGTGTGTAGGGTGCGGATATCTATGATCTTGCATATCTTTGTCCATTGGTTCAGGGCATAGCTAAGTGAAATTTCTTGACGTTTGGTTAGAATATGCTATATAGATTAATATGTTAGTGCATATTTGGCCGGTTTTCCCTGATGGTGCATATTCGTGTAATTATAGGCACATATTTTGTATATTTCATTAAAAAAGAGACTAAACATTCATAAAACGTTACATCTTCTCAGAGAATCTTATGTAATTGTGAGCATTCATTGATTCGAAAGAGCCAGTCAGTTTCGTTTTTGTGTTTTCTGTAGATGATAAGGGCTTAATACTTGTGCAAATGTGTGATATTTCTTGATAGCATATTTTTTAAACCAGCCATACAATGTACTTCCCTACAGTGAACATTTACTTCGATTATTTCTCTCGTGAAGTAGGGTAGATTTTAATACATTTGCACAAAAAATTTTCAATTCTTTTCATTCCAAGCAAATTTTCATTTTATTTCAAGAATTTTATCAAGACAGGTTTTGCAGAAGAAATTAACTATTGTTAATTTTAAGTGCATGTTAAAGGGCATATTTCAGAATTTTTAGGTCATAAATGCGTATTTCAAGATTTTTTTAGGGTATAAAAATCCACTCCCTAGTTATCTGTATTCTTTTAAAATATGTTCTCACACTTAAGTAAATCATTTTTGACCAAAACCACCAATTCCTAAATCAGGAAGGCAACGGCAGAATTCTTAACTTAATAAGAAAGGTTTACCGGAATCACATGTGTAGAATTTGCTTATTACAATTTCCTACAATTCTTTTCTGTAACTGTAACAATCTGAGAGCCAATGGGGATGTTTCCCCTGAATATTATACCATGTCTCACGCAAGAATGAACATTCACAGATATACACAATGAACAGTATAACTGAACAACTGATTAAATTTGAAACAAACTCTGAAGGTGTAGCATACTGAACTTTACTTTATGTCGAATTCATTTAAATGGACTTTCCATTTGAGGTTTCCCTGAACTGATTGACCCAAAAATTGTTACCTTAACATCAGTCAATGGCACATTGTTCAATTTTCAATAAAGTGTAAAATTGTTTATTTCAAATGTAAAACTGCATTGAAACAATTTTCCTTTTTAATTTGCAAGAAAACCAATTTGATACATCTAACTTTGCACCATTTAGCATTTCTTATTGTTCATAGTATTCATAACATCCATCAAGGAACTGCTGTTGTTTGAAACAGTGAAGGGCATATTGTTCACATATAGCAAGAAGAGAATAGGGCAAAAAATCAAACTCTGAGACCCCACTTGCAATTGGAAATAAATTTGATTTCGATTTTTTGGCTCCATTCTCTTCCTACTGTAGGTGAACGAGATGTCCCTTGACAATTCGAAACAGCAATAGTTCCTTGGCAGATGTTATGAATATTACACACAGTACAGAAACTGTAAATAGCATACTGTCAGATGTTTCAAATTGCTTTTGTAATAATCAATAAATTAATCAAAACCTTCACTTGTGAGGTCATGTACTAAAACGGAACAGAGAACTAAACAAACAACAAAAATCCTGCAAAGTACAGATGTGCAATTACAGATTATACTACAGTAGATGTATGCTCTGTTGAAATCTGACAATTTTAGCGAGTCAGTTGGCTCATAATTAATCCAGAGATGTCGGAGGTGCACAACAGCTCACTTCATTTATCATTGATTTTTTCAAACTGTGTAATTAAATCCTACGCCACTATTTTAGGTTGATCACCAGTTAAGGGTGGCACAGTTCCTTTGGTTCCTTTTATGATTGATTGTTTCTCAAGATTCTTAAGTTCATTGTAGCACGGTTCACTTCAATCACTGGTTGAATTCTCAAGAATAATTTTGCTGGCATTGATTAATTTTCTTAGGCCAAAGCATATAATACATACAATATGACTGTGGATCAAATCCATATAAAACTAAACATTTTTATTGATGAAAAACTGAATATCATTAATGGTGAACACGATTTCTCGATACTTGTGGTGTGGAATTGTCGGTTTTTTTCTTCCTTTTTCATTTTTAGTCCATTTTAATGAGTTTGTATTGCTTACCGTGATGGTTGGTTTGGACTCTTCCTGTAGATCCTGAAATGCGCTTTGATGGCTCCTTAAAAAGGCGGATGAGGCGCCTGAGGGTTGGAATTCCTACAAAACTCCACTCTCCGTTGCCGTCAGATGCTTTAGAATTCCCAATAATACGCGAACGCCTGGTGAGTCCAAGGAGCCTTCCTAACTCGCGACTCTCACTTCATCAAACGCTTGGATGTCAAGGAGACTTCGCCAAAAGCAGTGGATCGTCGAAAGCACACTAGTCAAAACATGAGCAGCTTCTCACTATTAGAAGAATCGATGTTGTTAAATGAGGTTTATAGATTTTTTGATGAAGTTTTGTTTTGAAATACAAATAATAATGAAAAGTGTTTTACGTGCATTTTTATTATACGTTAACGTGCTTTCGATGGTTTAGCATTTATTGTGTATCACTGTGAGTGTGGCCTGGTTCAGCAACAAATTTTGGCTGATTAGTTTAAATTCTGTATTTACGATTTTATTTGTTGGCGAAAACGTCTTGACATCCAATGTCCGACAAGTTGAGTGTTGCTTGTAAAAAACTACATTTGAACTACAGATGTACACACACTTATCTTTCACCATCTTGAAATTTTTTGCGTGTCAGTTAAAATGCTCAAGTAGTAAAAGGGGATATCTCACATTGACGTCGTCCTCAGATATTAAAGTTTTTTCCTAAAATTTTCATAATATATACTGCGATTTTTGTAAGAAGAGCTCTCAAGATAACTCAAATCCCATCTTCGCGATGGAATATGTCACGGCATTTCGCGTCTTTTCTCGGTCTTGCCGGTAGAAGTCGCATGATCGCAAGCACAGCTTCATACGGTCGCGATCGTGCGAAATCTAGCGGAACGACTGTGAATGATACGAAATGCCGTGACATATTCCATCGCGAACATGGGATTTGAGTTATCTTGAGAGCTCTTCCTACAAAAATCGCAGTATAACTCAGCACATTATTAAACTTTTAAACACGGTACACTTGTTCACCACCTAGCGGAGAAAGAAGGTATTATCTCGGGCGACGAAACAGGCGATTTGAATTTAGCTCAGAGGCGTCATTTAGGCTTGAGGATCTTTTACATGCAAGTAAATATACTAACATGGGACAGCCGGGCTTTACTTCCCCTCCGAAGGAAGGCGTACGAAGGATTTTTTCGCCCTTAAAAATCCACGGCTTCGATCGGCTTTGAACCCGCGAACTTGGGTATGACAGTCCACTTGTGTCTCGGGAGAGCAAAGTGAGGAGCCACGAATGTCCACGAAGACACCCGAGCGGAGTCGAGCGATCGGAGAGCTTGAGCTTGCGCCACTGATGTGCTCTGTTGCCTTCTGTTCTATGGAGACAAGCTATTTATATTGAATTAGCCCAATTAGCAAATAAATCAATGTATCTTACTGATATTTTAATTAACTTTTTATTTTACGTGTTTAAATAATTATATGTTTACTTGCAAAATATATTTATTAGTATCCGAGAAAATTTTTACTTTTGGTAGTTTATTGTCTATCACTCCAAATAAATTAAAAATAACCAAACAGTTTTTAATTCTAAAAGTAATGACTTAAGACAAAAATACTACAATAATTATATTAATCTACAATCTCTTAACAAGTTCCTACATTATTACTTTAATTGATTGAAAATTGTGAAAGTTGGAACTTTTTAGATATGGGATAATGTAAGGAAAATCAATTACCAGGAATGTGAAAAAAATTTGAGATAGTGCATTTACAGTTTATTAATAAATTTTTTCTTTAAAATTGCCCAGAAGCATACATTGCATCTTCAACTTCTTTTTTCTTTACTTCTTTTATTGACTTGACAAACCTTTTCTTCTTTGATTGACTTGGCTTTTTTTAAGCACTTTTAAAGTCTGGTTGCAATGCCATTTCACTTTTGTGAAGACGACGTTTGTCTCTCATATGTTTACTTTCTTAGGAGATGTCACTTTGATTCCTGAAGCATCCTCTTTGACTCTTTCACTGGCCTCACATCCCATATTGAACTGGGACACTGCTGATGTCAGCAATTTCAATTTTTTTTCTGGAAAGAAATGTTTCTTTGGGGCACTTGCTCCAAATAAAACTATGCAACTTTCATTTGCATTCTGTGTTTTCCCATATACACATTCCAGTAATTCATTTTTTTCAAGCCTCTGATACATAGGAATTATTTTACAAATAACACTGGGAGACTACAGTTTTCATGTTGTATTTGCCATGTTTTGAAATTTCATTCCCATGAGCTCGATTGTAGAAGCACCATGAATTTTCTTCTTTAGGGCATTTAAAATGCAATGGCTTCAAGTCTGTTGGCATTGCATGGTATAAGGTGGCAAGTATTGCAGACTTCATCTTCTGCACATCTGGAATATTCTTCTGGATGGCGTTGCGATAATTTGCTAAGACAAATAATTATGTCATCCTTTAAATTGACTTGCTTTTTACCAAGTGTAACACCCTTCACTTTCTATTCTTGGATTATTTTTGTAAGCCTGTTTTAAATCTTTACATCACATGTTTTATACATTCTTCTTTTCTAATAATAAAGTTGTCTCCATAGATGTTTAGTTTCAGATGGTGATTGAAAGTCTTTGCATCATCACCCGACAGTATTGTTGTATATGTAAAATGATGAGACAGGACCCTCTTCCACAATACCTCACTTGCAGCTACATCCATTGCATTTGAAGATCCATTAAAAATTACTAATTATGAATTTCTTTCCATTTTTTATACTCACAGCTTTTTGTCTCATAATTTGCTCTTTTTCTTTTCACAAGTGCCACAGTATTTTGACAAAACATGAAAATCAGCCACAAGACCAGTCAAGATATCCATTTCATAACGAGTCAACAATTCCCATTTCATAACGAAATGTAGTGCCTCGTTTATGCCATGTTCCATCATACAATACTAATAAATTTATAACTTCATCACATACTGAATCTAGAACATCTATGTAAGTTTCATGTATGGCTGCATATGAAAGCCTCAAAATTTCCTCTTATTTTTGCATTATTTTAAATAACAGAGAGAACATGAGAATTGTAAATTGAAACATTAATTCATGGTAAACCAATTACCATTGAAACTGCTCTGTTGCTGAATGGTCCCTACCTATTTGCAAAGAAGCATCCACAATTTTCCTATTCACTTGGCCTACTACAAGATGATGTTACAGGTACACGATGGCTATTTGAAATTTTATTTAACAATTGTTCACAATTATTACACTTGTTCACTAACTGAAAAGCAAATTACATTGATTGTTGTACTTCAATGCCTACATTTGAGGATCAACAGACAGCACTCACACGTATCCTTTCAGTAAATGTTCGCAAACACACTTCTGAAGTAACATGTAAGTGTAATTCTCTTCTTCGGATATTTCACTGTTCAGCAGGAAAAACATCAGTGAACTTGGAAAGAATGTTCGCACTGGCTGATGGCTTGACCGGTGAGATTTTGGCAGAAAATGAACAATGCTTGACATCTGATACTAAAAAAGTTTCTACTTCCTCAGCACTGGCATTTGTGACTGCAATCTCCTGCCGTTTCTTCTTTACAAAAGCTGCATTTTTATTACCACTGCACTCTTTTGCACCGAAATAATTCTAACCTGAACTAGCCGACGGAAAATAAATTGAGAATATTAAAAAACACCTACCAAATAACTATGTTATAGAAAAGTTAAAATAAAGAATCTAATGTGAATAATAGTTTGGAATTTTTCGTTTAAAACGAAAGTTCGCAACAAATCTTGTTAATGGCGTTAACGACCACTTAACATTAGAAACATTAAATTTCTGACAGATTTCGAATTTAAGATTAGCGCCACGGAAGTCCGTCGGCTCGCGCATGGACTCGCTCGACTCCGCTCGGGTGTCTTCGTGTACGTTCGTGTCTCCTCATTTTGCTCTCCCGAGACACAAGGATGACAGTCCGGTACGCTAACCGTTACAGTGTAACGGTTACACCATCGAATCCGCTGGGGGGTGGGAGGGGGAGGGAGGAGCGAATGGCGCTGGTCGCCGGCGACCCCGACGCGCTTGCGCATCGCGTGCTACACCCCGAACAGGGTGATCAAGCAGTGGTACATCAACTGGAATCGCGCGGGGAGTTACACAAATGTAAGTCTTACTGTCACATGATACAGAGAGGTGCGCAACCGGCACGCCGCTCGCCATTTAAGGCCTGTGTCACACGAGCATTACGTTCACGTGCGTTACCTAACACTGATAACGTCAGCTGCGACCATGCCTGCGCACATGTCACTAAACGCGCGTCCTGTATGAACATTGTATTCTATGTGAAACGGTACACGAGCACTCTTGGCGACGTGCGTTGTTGCTAACGCGCGTCCCCTATCGGGCGTCGCGCGTCGAAAACTAGAAAACGCGCGTTATCTTGACTTACGTCTGGCGAACCTCTCGCGAGATGTGGCCATAACGCACGTCGCCGAGAGGGTTCGTGTGCCGTTTCGAACGAAGTACCATGTTAATTTTAAAAGGGTGTTATACTTGGGTTGTTCGTTCTTGGCGCACCAAGGTCACGGACGAAAAATGGACAGGGAAGGCTTTCTCCTACGTCCGACAGGTTGAGCTTCCACATCACCACATAATAGGCTTTCTCCAATAGGGAGCTTCCACATCACCACATAGTAGTGACGTGGAAGCTCCCTATTGGAGGAAACCCTCCCTCTCTATTTTTCGTCGGTGACCTTGATGCGCCAAGAACGAAAAACCCAAGTATAAGCGACTTGTGCTGACGCGTCTACGTAGCTGACATCATCAGCGTTACAGCGCCTCAACGCAACGCTCGCGTGACACAGGCATAATATAAATAGTATTTTGGTTATAATAGTCCCGCGAGGCATCATACAGAAGTTGAAGTCAGATGATGACAATAATTGAAGATAATTTGGAGATTTTCGGGAATATTAATATTGGTTTTGTGTATATTGGTAGTTTGCTACTCATCCACGATAGTGCACGGATCAACTGGATAGAAAATCTGTTTTATGTGAAAGGTCTTGTCGATATCCTGTGAGTTTGGCCAAAACCACCTGAAATACACGTAACGCAGATGGTCATGGTCTGGCGGTGTGATAACCGAGACACGCAAATAAAACACTAAAGGCTGTCTTCTCTCTGTTCTAGAATGACCTTGGAGTAATTGTCGTCGAAGGCACAATTGTGGGATATGCTTTCGTCGGAAATGTTGGTTGCCTGAAAAGCCTGCGTCTCATCTTCACTCCCGACGAGCTGAATCTACAAGATGTATTCTCCAACAACGGGCGGAATGAGCGTGCGATATGATCATGTTTAAATGGACTTGATTGTTTTTTCAAGATGTTTTGTTAATTACTTTGTGCTATCTTTTGGTTATTTAAGTTGTTGAGTTGCGTCCATATCTTTTTATACGTTGCGTTTGATACATTTTCTTCAACGTCTGTGATAGGTAAATTTACTTTCGTGATGGATAACAAGTTTTTGTTATGGATATATCTATTTTTGTGCTTGATAATTTTGTATTGTAATTTTTGTATTTTAAAATTTTACGTGATTAATAATTTGGTTTTTTAATAAATTTGTGTGTTGGATATTGTTTTGGTTAGATGATTTCATGTGTTTAATAGATTTATTGTGTGTAGTTCACTTTGTATTAATAAATTGTTTAATTGATACATTTTGTATCTCATGTTATTATTGTAAATTTGTTATTTCAATCCTCTCCTCTGAAGTACCTTGTGGCTCATTAAGTATTTCAACTCTTTGATTTTAGTTAACTTAAGTATTAGATCAACTATTCGACGACAAATCGCACCAAAAAGGAAATATAGCGGTGCTACAGAACGGCACAGACTTTCCCGTATTAGTTTTCTTTTTCCTTGGGTGACGGCCAGCTATTCATACTGGCCACATACTCTTGCCAGGTGCCATCTATCGCCACCCACTCTACATTTCTTGACATTTTCTTAATTTTTCGCTTTCCTAATGGCAGAACGAAATATTAATTTTAGAATATTAAAGAACATTAAAACCTCGACCAAAATGGCAATTTTCTTTGACAAATTTTGAGCCGTGTTGGAAGGAGCTTGAGCAGTGGACTGTGGTGATATTACCTCTCTTCCAACAAAAACTACCATAGCTCATGAAGGACCACCCTCCAATTTTGATTGCTCAAGGCAGGAAAGGTTGCCTGGTTTGTGAGTTGTCACCGAGTGCAATAATGAAACACAACATATAAACACAAGAAAATATATAATTAATTTGGGCAGATCAACACTGAGTTACATATTGGATTATAGCGAAGCACATTAGCACTGAGCTGTGCGGAGCATGGAGACATATGCACTAAATGAAATACAATACATATAAGATTGCATCATCTTGAAGTGAACACAGGGTGCTGTAGTATCGGTTGCCATCGAGTGATGAGTGATGTTCTGCGATGGCCACAGCATTGTTTGAGCAGATCGATCTCTGAAAACCTTGTTACAAGCGGGGAGTTAAGCATTCACACGCATCAACCAACTTGTAGAAGCTCTTGTCACATGAAGTGTGTTACGTGTAGATTGTCACGTGAATTGTGCCACATATTGACAGTGCTAGTTACAAGATGAACTGCTTAAGCTTCACTGAGAAGCAAGTAACACATGATGGTTCACAGAATAACACATTTGGTTGATGTGCAGATTATCACGTGAATTGTGTCGCACATTAAGAGTACAAAGTTATTAAGTAAACTGCTTGGGTTTCACGGAGAAACGAGTAACACATGATGGTTCACGGAATAACACATTTGGTTGATGTGCAGATTATCACGTGAATTGTGTCGCACATTAAGAGTACAAAGTTATTAAGTAAACTGCTTGGGTTTCACGGAGAAACGAGTAACACATGATAACAGGCATCAGTGCGGATTCCGAGTCCTGGAATGGTTTGCGTACCGACTGAATGCAGAGTGACTGAATACTAACACAATAAAGTGCATAATAAGCAAGTTGAGTTTCACTGAGAAACACGCACTGGCACGAAGTTCCGAGTCGCGAGGCACATCACTTGAGACTGACTGCAGACTGGAATGTTAACATTATAAGTTGCAAGATAGTAACTTGTTCACTGAGTAACGAGTAAAATGGACGTGATGTCCCACAGTAATAACACGCGTGGCGCGGAGCCCCCGACTCGTGAAGTGCTTCACATAACATTTTAACGAAGACTACTGGACGATTGTGTTCGCTGGGAGAGGAAGACGTGATTTCCCGCCAATTCAAAGCAGGAACCAATGGGAATTAAGATAGCAAATAATTTGGTTGCAATTATTATAAAATAAAGGAGATTTAAGATGAAATGTATAAACGGGTATAAATTTTGATCGTAATAATTGTATCATCAAGTGTGAGTGACAGTGATGTCTTAAAATGCTTTATATTGTATAATTGACAATTAGGCGCGCACACATGGCGGTGTCCAATGAGAATTGAGATAAGCAAAATAATATATCTGTGATTACTGTAACGTAAGGTAATTCAAGATAAGATATGCAAAATGGACATAAATTTTAATTACAATAATTATGTCATTGGTATGTTTGATAATAAAGTTTTGGAATGCTTTGTGTTACGTAACGGAAAGATGCCTGGCAGTTAACAGGCGCGGTTCGTAGAATATCAGTGTTGCCTAATGGTGCTGAGAGAAGCAATGTTGTGACATACACTTCCGTTAATTGCAACACGAGTATTGGAACAAAGGTTGCGAGATGCAAGGTGCTTCAATGAATATAATAAAAATAAAATAGAAATATAATATGTATAGTAACTTGTTCGAACAAGCCGTTTTAAAGAAAATGGCGTTTAAGCGCAACTAAAAACGCGAAATTTGAAGGTCATTTTCACAGAAATTTTTTTAGTTTGGAAAAACTTCATTTGAAATCATTTGAAGCATTTAATATACAAATACAATAGTGATTAAAAATTGCTGGAAATGTACTTATTAATGTTGTGAGAGATCTTTACAAAAAATTGCATTGGTGTAATTTTTGCAAAAACCAAAAATACCCCAAATTGAACTTTATGTCATAATAAAAGTGTAAATAGCACTATGCGTTGGACAAGTTTGATGAAAAAATTTGGAGCCGTTTTTGAGAAAATGGCGTTTGACCGTTTCTGAAAATGCGGAATTTTGAGCTAGTTTTCACAGAAAATTATTCAATTTTCGTGAAACTTTACTTGACATTATTAAAAGCACATATACTCATAAATATGACGTGGTCAAATCGCCGCTAATGTAAACGTTAACGACGTGAGAGACAAGTCAAAAAAATACATTTTTTAATTTTTGAAAAAACAAAAGGATAGAGCAATATGGTGTTAATATCATCTCATAATGCACATTTAGCACTATCCCTACAAAATGTTTAAAGAAAACATTTGGAGCCGTTTTTGAGAAAATCTGGTTTGTCTACTTTTTAAAATTGCAAATACTGCGTGCAATATTGCGCAAAAAATACAAGAATTTTAGAAAATGTACATGACCTTAATGAAAGAACTCACTTTGAACAACACATCTTTTGAAGGAAAAATCTCAATCTTCAATTTTGTAGTTTTAGGAAGACGCCGAAAAAAATTGAAACTTTTGCAATTTTCGGAAATTAAGAGTTAACTGTGAAAATTCGACCTATGCCACCTTAATAGGTTTATTTTACTCTATTCTTACAAGAAATTTGAAGAAAAATTTGGAGCCGTTTTGAGAAATTTTGAAAATGTCCGGGTGGCTTCATGTAAAGTACCCCAAATTTTGAAAACCGTTTCGAAATCGCGGCGCCTCGAGTGGAAGCAAATTGACCGTGGAATATCCATTTTGGAAGAAATCGCACTATGGTTTAAGCGCTAGTGTTGTTCACAGACGGACGGACAGACTTGACAGATGGACGGACGGACGTGTTGAAAAAAAAACTCTTTTTCTGTATCAGGTGACCAAAAAGGTGTATATCCGTTAAAATCTCGAAATCGATTTTCCGCAGCATTGCATAACTTTCCCTATACTACTTACATTACTCCGTATATACGTACGTATATGGCAAAGTAAAAATTGCCAGTTTTTTTTTAATCTTCAGATTCATTATGCCCTCTTAATGCTACTTAATGAGTACTACATTTGTTTACTAAACACTCACTCTACCTAAAATATGTCTATTTTTTGCGACTTGTTCATTTGTTTTCTAGACCGAAATTTGAATAAATCTGTGCAACAATGTTCACAATTCCAAAAGTTTTAAATTTACAAACGTTTTCTAAATGCAATGCATTTTCTTCGTGTTTCTTTATTCTTTCGCTCAAATGTTTCGATCCTTACAGGCTACTGTCATAGTCCCTCACCACCAAATAATAAACAATTAAAGCAACTAGTGGTGCTACAGAATGGCACAGACTTACCCGTATTAGTTTTCTATTTCCTTGGGTCTCGGCTAGCTATTCGGAATTGCCACATACTCGTGCCATCTGCCATATATCGCCACCCAAAGTACATATTTTTGACATTTTCTTAATTATTCGGTTCATTTCCTAATGCTAGAACGGAAATGTCAATTTTAAAATATTAAAGAACAGTAAAACCTCGTCCTAAATGGCATTATTGGCTACATTCATTTAAAAATTTGGAGCGTTATAAAAAATGATGTTTATGCGCTCTAAAAAAGCTCTTTTTCACAGATAATTTTTGAGTTTTCGAAAAACTTCATTTAAAGTCATTTAAAGCATTTACACTCACAAATACAATAGTGTTTACAAAATACTGGTAATGTGCATATTAAAGGAGTGAGAGATCTATAAAAAAATTCTATTCGCGTAATTTTTGAAAAAGAACTCAAAATAAACTTTTCGCCATCTTAAAGAGTGCACCTAGCACTACCCGTTTCGAAAAGTTTGAAGAAAAAATGGAGTAATTTATGAGAAAATGGCGTTTGAGCGTTTCTGAAAATAGGGAATTTTGAGCTAGTTTTCAGAGAAAAACGGTTGAGTTCTCGAGAAACTTTACTGGACATTATTCATAGCCATACTCATTAATATAGTAATGTCAACAAATCGCCGCTAATGTAAATAATAATGACTTGGGAGACAAGTCAAAAATATTACATTTTTGTAATATTTGAAAAAAACAAAGAATAGTATATGGCGTTTATGTCACCTCATAGAATGAATTAGGCACTATCATAACCAAACGTTTAAAGAAAGAATTTGGAGCCGTTTTGCGAAAATCTTGTTTTGTAATTTTTTTAATAATTGCACATATTGCACGCAATATCGCGCGGAAACTATTAACATTTCAAAAAAAAATGTACATGACCTTAATTAAAGAACTCACTTTGGACAACTAATTTTATTTGGAAGACAAATCTATGTTCGATTTTGTAGTTGTAGGAAAATCAAACTTTTGTAATTTTCGAAAATTCATAGTTAACTGTGAAAATCGGACCTATGCCACTTTAATAAGTGTATTCTACTCTATTCTCACATGAAATTTAAGAAAAAATTTGGAGCTGTTTTTGAGAAAATTTTGAAAATGTCCGGGGGGCTTCATGTAAAGGACCCCCAAATTTTAAAGAAAGTTTTTCAAAATCGCGGCGCCACAAGTGGAAGCAGATTGAGTGGGGAACGTTCATTTTGGAAGAAATCGTACGTATGGTTTAGGCGCTATTGTTGTTCACTCACGGACGGACAGACTGACGGACGGACGATTCGAATAAATAATTTTTTCGGTTTCAGGGGACCCCAAAACAAGTATTTCCGTTAAAATCTCGAAATCGACTTTCCGCAGCATTACATAACTTTCCATATACTAGGTATATTATTCCGTATATTACTCCGTGTATATGTACGTATACGGGAAAGTACCCGTGTTATCGCCTGGCTTTGCCTTATTCACTTTATCGCCTTATCGCTTTGCTTTATTCGCTTCATTTAATTTCTCGTTAATATCAGTGTTACGTGTATCGTCCTGCAAAATGTGATTTGGCAGTATAAAAAAGAAAAAAAGAACACAAGGGAGATTAAATTATAATATATGAAAAGTAGAAGATGGAGGAATCCCTGATAGCTTTATATTTATATATTTGGAGGATCATCAGACTGTAAATTAAATGATACACATAACACATAAAATTAATGGAGCTGTACGGTATTGCATAGATGAATGGAATATGATAGAGCAGAAAAGAACATTTGCTGTAATAAAAAATTACAAATATTTAATTAAATATTTGAAAACTAAAAAACTAAAACTAAAAACTAAAACTAAAAACTTGAGTTGAAAAGTTAGTAAACAAACAAAAATATTAAAAAACAGTAAGATAAAAAATTAATGTGAAAAAAGTAATGAAAGGAAATGAACAAAAGTGACTGAAAACAGTAATCTTGAAGTCAGAAGTTGCCAAAATTAAAGTCTTTTCTTGAGTTAAATTTAAATAGATTAAAAAAAAGTGCACTCAAGTAGAATTCTGATGCATCAGAAAGAAGTTTGAAATAAGTAACCGGTCACTTATCCGCTGGAGCTCTGGTGGGTTTTTCTTGCAGCGGATGTCGGCCGAGAGGCGTTGCAGCGGCAGGAGATTGTTGACGGGGGTGATGCCAGAGTTGCGACTCCAAATTAAAGTGTTGCAGAGCAGCGTCTTCCAGCAGGTTGCAGTAGGCAACCAGGCGTTGCACCGCGTATTTTAAATAAATGCTGGAGAGCCGCGTCTTGCAACAGATTGCGGTAGGCAAAACAGATTTTTGCACCGCAAACAAAAATAGGTGTGACCTCTGCGGAGGTCACCACAAGAGTCCTTGTTCTCGTCGGATGGAAAGTTTTTGAAAACTGGTCGGTCGAAATGTTGTCCTTTCGTGGCACACAGGGGCGCTAGTGTCAATTTGCGTGTGTGTCTGAGGGCTAGCGCTGTTAGGAGATGGCGAAGCTTGTACACGCACTCAGCGCGCACGCATGCCCTTGGAGCGGAGGGACTCGGGCAGGAAGTTGACAAAAAAACTCGTCTGGAATAACAGCCTCCGGCACGTTCGGAGTCGCCACCCCGACGGGGGCGGGACGCATGGAGGGTGGTCCAGGAGGGGCGCGGCGAGGCGAGGAATGTATCCGCCACTCCGACCGATTTCACTCACAGACAGTTTCAACACACTATACTAGTTGTTTAGATAATTGAGTATAAAGAATCGTGCTACAAGAGTCCCCTGGGTGCAAGTAAATAAAAATTCAATAAATAATATTAAATTGGGACGTAACAATCAGTTACCTATAGAAAATCAACAGCCCACTGGCAGATTATTACATGGGAATAATAAGTTCTCGTCATTAATATCAGTTCAAAATCGAGATCATACAACTGTAGTCTATCAATTGTCCTGTATCTTTTTCATCGCACGATTGCCTGCTAGTTGCTTACAGATCGCGTGCATTCATAGCTCCAAGCCCGGCAGGCGACACAGGCGGCGGATACTCGCAACGCTGTCAGAGGTTCGAGGCACACACACGAGCTGGAGCCGATTTTTCTCTAATATTTCCAGCAATGTTCAGCAAATCTATCACATCGCCTCATACCGCCATACGTACGATATCATCCAAAATGGATGGTCGATCTAGCTCGAATCGAGGAGCTGCGAATTAGAAACTTTTGATGTTCAAAAGTTGGGGATACTTGGAGGGAGCCTCAGGGACATTTTCAAATTTGTCATTTGTTATCTTGTGAGAATAAATTACGCTTATAAAAGTGACATAGGTCCGATTTTTACGGTTAACACTGAATTTTAGAAATTTGAAAAAGTTTGATTATTTGGCGTCTTTCTACAACTACAAAATTCAAGATAGAAATTTTTCTTCCAAATGAAATTCGCTGCCTATAATTAGTTCTTTCATTAGGTCATGCACATTTTTGATACTTTTGATAGTCTCCGCAGAAGTTTGAATTATGTGCAATATTAAACAATAACAAAAACAAGATTTTCTCGAAATCGGCTCCAAATTTTTTTCTTTAAACTTTTGGTAGGGATAGTGCTAAGAGTACTCTATGAGATGACATACACTCCAATTTGCTCTAAAATGTAATTTTTTGACTAGCCTCTCACGTCGCACGGTGGTCTGAATGGGGTCGAAACGCGAGCATAGAATGTTAAGTTAACTATTTATTTAGTGATTTTAAAACGGTTTTTTGATAATGCATCTAACGAAACATATTCTAGATGTGAAATAATAATATTCCACTTAATTTAAATTGTTTGTTTATTTATTCATTTATTTATTATGTCACCTCTGGCAAGACATCCAGCGCTGAAGCTTCGACTGCTGATTGCACTTCCTCAGAGGGAGGCAATTCCGGGCGACGAAGTTTTTTCAATTGTTCACTTAATATCAAATATTAATTTCACAGAGATGTGGAGTTTTATAATTGCTCTTCGATGATCACTTAGGTAATTGAAATGGGTCTTTTTTTAAAGCTCGTCATATAAAGTTTAAACTTTCGCAATTTTCAAAAAGGCAGGCCAAGGTGACTCTTGTTAACGAAAACATATTACCAAATGTCCACTTAATAACAATTATTCGTTTCATAAAAGTGTGTTTAGTTGTTTTTGTATGGTTGGTCGTCAAAAATTACTTACTTTTGGATAAGGCGCTTTCTTTCAAATCTCGTCATGAAAACTTTGAACGGTTCCCATTTTAAAAGAGGCAGGTCGAGGCGGTTATTGTTAACGAAAAACCATCAACAAATGTCCAATTAATTACAGTTATTAATTTCAGAGAAAACGTTTTAGTTGTTTTCGAGCAATTGTCCGTTGAAGACCACTCAGTTTTGAAAATGGCGCTTTATTTCAAACCTCAAGTAAAATTTTAACGGCCGCCATTTTAAAAGAGACCACCTGAGGCGGCTGTTGTTAACGGAAAAACATTAACACATGTCCACGAAATAACATTTTTTAATTTCATGGAAAATGTTTTTGGGTGTGTTCGTGTAAATGCCCTTGAAAAATAATTTAGTTTTGAAAATGGCACTTTATTTCAAACCTTAAGTACACGTTTATGACGGCCACCATTTTAAAAGAGCATAACGGCCACCATTTTAAAAGAGACCAGGCGATGCGGCTGTTGTTAACGAAAAAACTTTAACAAATGTCCTATTATATAATATTTATTAATTTCATGGAAATGTTTTTCTGTGTTTTCGTGTAATTGCCCATCAAAACTGACTTCATGAACGAAAATGACGCTTTCTTTCAAACCTCGTCATGTAAAGTTTAAACGGTCGCCTTTTTAAAAGGGGCCAGCCTAGGCGGCTGTTGTTAACGAAAAAACATTAACATATGTCCATTTAATAATAGTTATTAATTTCATGGAAGTGTTTTTACTTGTTTTTATATAATTTCCCGTCAAAGATCACTTAATTAATGAAAATCATGCTTCTTTTCAACCTCGTCTTGTACAGTTTAAATGGACGCCATTTGGAAGAGGTTGGCCAAGGTGGTTGTTGTCAACGAAAAACTAATTACATATGTTTATTTAATAACATACTTTGATTTCAAAGAGATGTTTTTACAGGTTTTAATGTTAGTGCTTGTCAAATTTCACTTTATTGCATGTTTCAGTTTTGCAGATCTCAGTTTCATATGTTTAAATTTATTGAAAAACAATGAAATTTGGCAAATTAAAAGAAGGAATATGAAAAGAAATTGAAAATTTTACGCAATTAATGGAAATCCGAAAGTTGAGAAGATTAAACATTTTCTTGAAGTGAACGTTCTCGGTATTATGTCCATCGGTAATAATGCTCTTTCCAAGCACTATTTACATAAATTTTAAACCATCATAATTTGAGAGGGGCAGACCGGGGCAGCTGATCTTACCTGAAAAATGTTCAATAATGTTCACTTAATAACATATATTAATTTCAGTGATGTATTTTCTGGTGTTTTGTGTAATTGCCTGTGAAAGTTTACTTCGTTAAAGGAACAAGAGGTTTTTGCACACCTTAATTACGTAAGGCTTAATTAACACACTCATAGCACTTCAGGTCATTTATTTCTAAGCATTACAGTTTTACAGCGTATTTCGTTTACACGTCATTTTCCAGAAAATATGTTTTTTGTGTTACACCACTTTTGCCCTCAAAGGCTCAATTCTTGGGTTCACTTGAGAATATACTGGCAAACGTCCGGTCATATAATACCAGTGTGGATGATCATGCCACAACTGTATCTTTTCAAGATTGGGTTGGTGATCACGTGATTGTTGAGTACAGCGATCGCTTTTTCCCAGGCACAACGCACTCAAACTTTGAATTTTGTATTTATAGTAACGCTTAAGCCCCATTTTCTTAAAAACGGCTTCAAAATGTTTAATGAAAATTGCCATTTATGACGATGTTTTACTATTCATTAATATTCCTAAAGTAATATTTCGTTTCTACTATTAGGAAAACCGAAAAGTTGAGAAATTTTCAAATGAATGTACTTAGGGCGGCGATAGATGGCAGCTGGCAAGAGGATGGGGCAAGACCGTACAAAAAAGTCCACACCAAGGAAATTAGAAATATTTACTACGACAAAGTCTGCGCCATTCTGTAGCACCACTAGTTAATCTTTACAGGATGAATTATTCATCCATACAGTAAGGTAAACAAATGCTGCTTTGAGTGAGATATAGCAATTGACATATTAACTTACCTCTACACGATCAGCATTCACTAAATCCCAGCAAACAAAACAATGTCAACAATACTCAGTAAAGCAATCCCACACTAATTTATGCACAGATATTTATCACAGTGCTAAAATCACTTTTATAAGGCAAGACTTTCCCAAGATCATCATGCTAGCTATTTGTGCAAGTTGCAAACGGCAAAGGTGTGATACCTGTTAATAGGATGTCTACTTGATTTAATTTGATTTATTTGTTTAAAAAAACCAGTAAAAACTGTGTATGACGTATGGAGAAGAAGATTGTCTGAGCACATTTTCTTGAGTTCCAGAGTCCTATCCTAACATTTTAACTATAAATACGATAGTTGAAAGGTAAATAAAATTTTAATAATAATAAAATAATAAAATTCAAAAACACGCAAGATTAGCAATTGAAAAACGAGAAATTTTCGTGTTTTGCTAAAGCCAAATACAAAGGCGTGAGCCAAAGCACGGCATAACTGCGTGGGGTACGAATGGTTTCAAAAGTTGTCCAAAACACACACTTTCTGTTTCTTGGGTAGCACAGACAGCCATGTCGCTGTTTTCGTACACTTCCCATGCTGATGAGACGAATTGTACCTTACGCGCCACGTTGTAAATACCGAAGTATACATGGGCACGTTTCTTTGACCCTGGAATACCTTCTCTGACAACATTACTATCTGAATTTGAATTATGCCTAAATAAAAGTGGCGAGCGTTGTCGAAAAAATCTTATCGATAGAAACGTACATTCCCGTGTAACAAACTATTTAGCATTAAAAGAAACCCACAGGTTTAATACAATAGCCAATATATATATATATATATATATATATATATATATATATATATATATATATTGACCGTATGGTCAAAAGATCATTACGCAAATAACGACTTTCAAAATTGGCGCGGGGACAACGAATCGATCGCGGAGAATCAACCGGGTCAGTGAACGAAGGCACTGAACGACGGATTCGAACGAACAGCGGAAGAAAGAAGGCCAGTTAGGAGAGAACGGTCGTGAGGCAAGGACGAGAGATGGCAACGGAAAAGTAATGCGGAGACGATATGATAGAAATCTCGGTGATCGAGCCAAGGTGGACAATAGGAATGAAAAGTATTACGAGTTAGGTGAGGAAAGTGAATGATGATTATCATAAGTGTAATCGAAGAAACACACTAACAGAAATTAGTGAGGGAAGTGCAAAACTACGTGGACACGTGGGTGATACGGCGATCGTGGCATGGTGAAGTGGAAATTAGAACATTGATGGTGATAAGAACGATTTCGGAGGGTCTAGTGCGGCGGAGGAGATACGAAGAAAGAATAATTTTGTCACGGAAAGGGATTAAGGCATTTGAGAAGAGAAAGCACTCATCTAGTAATCACTAACCAGTCGGTGCAATTACGCGTGCGCGGTACAGTAGTGTAGAGTTCTACGAGCAGAAACCGCAATTCCAATATTTGGAAAAAGGAGTTGGCGTCGACACACCGCCGGCGTGGGATTGCGGACCGTTTGTGAACACGTGCATGGACGCAGAGCGACGGCGGGTGCCAAGGTCATCTTACGGCAGCGGACATCGGAAACGAGATGTCGCGTGTTGCATCGAGCGGGAGGCACCAACAACGGAGTACACCAGATGAGTTAACGAGATTTACAAGTAAATATTGGGTGTGGGCGGATGTGGTGTCCGCAGATTTAGGATGCTCATTAGAGTAATATAAAGAAAATTAACACTGTCTGTGATGAGAGTGTACGATATGTGGTTACAGGAATGGAAACGTAATGTTGTTGGATAATTTATCAGTGTATGACATATTAATTGATTAATCGGTTGTGCCGGGAGCTCCCGTTGATTCATAACTCGGATGATAGTATGATAATGAGAAACAACCAGTAAATATCATGTAAATTGGTTAATTAGCTGTTCATTGATGATCAGTAATAATTTTTTTTTTTTTTTTTACATTTGTTGCGTACACAATTTGACGCAACGCGTCTCTAAACCCCTTTCGGGGCGTTGAGCGCTCTGCGCTTTGGAGTAATTCTCCATTAACCTACTGCGCTTTTCAGGAGTAATCCTCCATTACATGGATGTCACGTCACGTCGTAGTTTTCAAGAGGACCGCCAGGTAGAATCTCCGCGCACGCGCCTCTCTCTTGCGCGCCACTGCGTCACTACCCGGCGGCCAGAATTGGGAAGGAATTAGGATAGAGGTAGGGTTTAGGACACTTCACAGGGGTTGGACTAGCCCTTGTGAAGCAGTCAAATTGGTTTTGTTGGAACAAATTTCACATGAGATCGACGGGAATCGAACCCGGACCTCCTTGGTGAAAGGCAAGCGACTTCGCTCTGAGCCACCAGATGATACCTTATATATAATATAATTCAAGTGTAATGTCAATTGTGTCATTTTTAGTAAATCCTGTTTTTGTGTTACTAATAGATGAATTAAATTCAGACATGCTTATCAATAGCATCCCTCTTAAAGAATTCCTTGACCCTAACAAACAAACAAAAAATTATGATATGTGCACCCCTGAAAACCTATCAAGGTAAGTATGGTCACAATATACTGTGTGTGTATATGTATATATATATATATATATATATATATATATATATATATATATATTGAGACGAGTCGTGGATGGACTCTACACAAAATCAAGAATAAAGGTAAGGCACCGGGATGCTTGTTCGGGAATGGGCTTCGGTTACAATCATGCATGCACCAGAAAATGTGTGGACAAACTTTCCCTTTTATTATACCAATGGTTGTTTTACAATTAGGTGGCTTTTAATATTCCTTATCCTATGCTTAGCTTCATTAGAAAACAATAAAAGAAACCTCGATATAGTCGTTTCACAATTAGGGGGCTTTTAATATCCCTTATCCTATGCTTAGCTTCATTAGAAAACAATAAAAGAAACCTCGATATAAAATTAACATTATTCAAGGGCAAACTGCCTTTCCCTAGCTACCCCTTCCCACACTTCTACTTGCGCCGCTCCAACCTGAGAATCGTATTTCTCCACTGTTCCTCCGCTGGCGAGCCGGCACCGGGCGCCGCGCTGATGTGTTCGGGCCTCTTCGTGTCTCCGGGGGGGGGCCGACGGAGGGAAGGAGGACCGACCACGCTGCGCTGTCGTTCGCCTCGTCCGCCAGCTGTCCACACGCCGTTCGCCTCCAGGCCCTTCGGGAAGACTCGATAGCTTCGGCCGCGTTCGGGTAACCGGAGCCCCTCCGCCAACGCTCCCACCACACTCCCGGTCGTTGTCGTGCTATCCAACGTGGCTGCAATGTTACTACAGTGTTCGCCCGCAAATTTCAACTCCAGCAATTATTCTAGTCTCTGGCTCACCGGATTCACTATTATTCCGCTCGACCACGGATG
Organism: Acheta domesticus; assembly: GCA_031308135.1. Lineage (NCBI taxonomy): Eukaryota > Metazoa > Arthropoda > Insecta > Orthoptera > Gryllidae > Acheta > Acheta domesticus. The sequence continues at coordinate 2,568,867 of JAHLJT010009858.1, forward strand.
GATCATTCCATTTTCTCTCCCACTTCCATTACTTTATCACGATCTTTTGGTCGACGTGTCTTGCTTCACTTCTCGAGTCACACTTCCGCATCCGTTACTTACTTTATGTAGTCAAAACTTTCCTCATTCTGCGGCACCACGCCTGAGTGCATTACTCTCACCATCGACAGTCTGATTCACTTCATCCGTCTTCATCCGAGGAACTTATCGTCACCCTTCGCGCGTTTTCACTCCCGAAACTTTTCTCCTCTACCGTGCACATCCGCACCCTAGGACGTTCTCTCTCTTACTGCCCGCGTCTTGCGGCTCTCGGCCCCTCGCGCCGAACCGACTCCGACTCCGGTTCTCTCCCTTACACGATTCCGAGGCTACGCGGCTTCTGCCGCGTAGTTTAAATTCATAGTCTATCGGAACGTATTGTTATCGCGGAGGTGATAACAATTCGTTTCAATATAAATATATATATATATATATATATATATATATATATATATATATATATATATATACCACTTCCATAACTTCTAAACGGTCCAGGATATCGAAGTGTAATTTTCGCTGAATATTACAGAATCATGGGGCAAGTAACATGCCGTAGAGAAATTGTCTATAATATTTTTAGTTTTTGAGAAATTTAATCATCTTTGATTTTTTAAATGGAACTATATATTTTTCACACCAGCAATGGATAGATCATGAAAGAGGAATAACATGATGTATCATATGCTAGTATTTTGATAGTAATTTGCGTATACAATTATACTTTCTGATATGTGATTTTGAATGAAACGGACCTCAGATCTGATATGATTCAATCTCGTACAATAATCATGTCGCCGAAATAACCAACCACCACCTCCTCTCGCATCTACAGAAATCAAGGCTCAAGAAAACGTGTGCGGAAAATATAGTTATTCGGTATCTGCTTTTTATTCAAAATCTCAGTTACCTACTTAATAATAGCGATTTTAATATATCGATTAATCGATTTGTAGTTAATGTCACTTAAGTTCACTTGTCGACGGTTTTGGCTTGGAGCTGGAACATGTACCTCATACATACTGTTATTTGGATTTCACAAAGAAGCGACGAGGCGTCCAGGTGCGGAGCCAGATTCGGACTAGAAGGAAGTGTTCGTGTCTGTGTCGCAGTTGGAGTCCGACGTGGAGCTGGAGGTACTTGGACCGGAGCTCATCGATCTCGTCTCAGATTCCGACGAGATGGAGCCGCGGTCGGGGCTGGAGGAGGTCCCTGAGCCTCAGCGAGAGTGGGAGTAGGTCCCCGAGCCGGAGCAAGCCCAAGAGCCGCACCAAGTCCCTGAGCCGGAGCAGGTCCCCGAGTCGGAGCAGGTCCCCGAGCCGGAGCTGGTCTCCGAGCCGGAGCAAGCCCCCGAGCCGTAGAACGTCCCCGAGCCGGATCAGGTCCCCGAGTTGGAGCAGGTCCCCGAGCCGGAGCAGGTCCCCACGCGCGAGCAGTTAATTAGACGTTTGGGACGCAGCATGCGTGGCATTCCAACGTACTGCGCTTTCCGTTGCCTGCAGACGCTCTGGAATTCCCGATGACACGCGAACGTCTGGTGAGTTGAACGAGCATTTCTAACTCGCGGATCTCACTTCTCCGGACGCTTGGGTATCAAGGAGAACAAGACATTTCGGAACTGGTATCAATAAGAAAGTATCTTCTTGAAAGCGAGTCGTATACAAAAGGGCGGACATGTGAAGCTGGCTTGAGATAACCTGCCACGACTTCAAGTAGATGTGCTTTCTGGATGACTACCGGGTGCTTTCCACTTACGTCCTTTTTTCACATTTCGAGTGGTAATAATACATACCTGTATTGTCTTTGAAATCGGATGGAGGCGTGAAGTGCCGTCAGCTACAGGATGATGGACGAGGAGTAGGCTTGTGAATTGACGTTTGCAGTGTGTCTAACCGTTTAGTGAGTTGCATTACTTGTTGCTGTAGACTCTGGAGTGAGTTAAGGATATGCGACGAGATGTTAATTGAATGGACCTCTGGAGGTGTTGAAATCAGATCCATATTCTTATCAGCGAGTTCAGCTCACTGTTCAAGATCGGCTTGTTGCTGTCATTGTAAAGGTGCTTGTATATTCTTGAATAGACGTTGTACCCAGATAGATTTTAAAAATCGTTATGAACGTTGATGTTAGCGGTTAATGATTGTAAATGCCAAAGGATTTGTGAGGAGCTGCGATCTTATAATGCTTCATCGTGCAGCAGTTGTATCAGTTTTTTCTTGGAATGTAGATAAACGTTTAATAATTTTGGAATGCAATGTGTCATGCTTATTTGTACTTGTAGTATTGGATAAAATATCCTCGACTAGTTGAGCAATGCGGAGATCCAGGTAGGATAACATAAGAATATTTTGTGTTGTCTGAAGTAATCCGTCGTAACGCAAACTGTACGTCGGCTTGTGCGAACCATAATGCTGGTCTGTTTTCACAAAACTGTCACAGTTTGATTATAGCGGTAGATATATCACCTATGTTGGTATCTAGTTCTTTCTGGGCTAATTGGGCAGAATTATTTAATGCCGTGATGTTGATGTGCGACGTCATTGAAAGGTGATGTTTGTGATAAGCTAGGACCATTGCTGCATTCGCGCCGTCTTCTTTTTCACCTAGATTATCAACTTCTGTATTTCGGATATCTTCTTCAATACCTTAATAAACCTCTTCTAATGAATGTTTGTATTAATGGTCCACATCACTGTCATGAGTCAAAATTTGAGTCCTCCAAATTATCCTCTCGCTTGTTTCTAAATGTTTAACTTCAAGCAGTATCAATATTTCCTCTTCCGCCAGTCTTCATTTAAAAAACCAACAACTTAATATAATTTTAAAAGTATATTCAATTTGTTATTGTCAGTACACTATTACTTTGAGTAGACCTTACTCACAAAAATACCTTCTTTCACTAAACGTGAAGCAGACCGATTCACACTAAAATAATCTCTTACTGCTAATCTTGAGTAATTTCAACTCACTGACCTTTGAAGATGATGCCACCACATGAACCAGGCAAAAGGCAGATGCATAACCTAGGTGGGATCTCAAGAAGCATTAAACAGTGGAACCTTAGGTGATCGCTCAGAGCGCTAGTGCAACATGCGGACTGTGCATGCTCACTTATGTGTACCATGTGAGTCGATTTGACTCACGCTTAGTGTTCCAGGGTTAAATACATTAGAATCATCAATTAGATTAGACATTAGAATCATCAATTAACCTTTAATTGGTATCGCTTTTCAACAGCTTTAATTGGTATCGGCGGTCTGTGATACCCCTCACGCTTAATTCCTTTAATTCAACGTATTATTTGACAACATTGAACTTACCTGCTAGTCTAAAAATTAACATTTGTTATATAAAGGCTTATGATGACGCAAAACTTCGAGATCGAGTCCCGGTGATGGCGGGATTCTCGAGAAGGGGCAAGAGTCAAATCGGGGAAAGTCTCGTCAAAGTGAACGAGTCAATGCGGCGGAGTGAGAACGAGTGAAGTGGAATATCACGCGGTGGATGAGACGATATCAAGGCCGACTGGATGATGTAGCTGAGGGCTTCAATTGAGGCTACTGCAGTGCCTCTGAACGGGGGGTTCTACGGTTCGAGTCCTGACGGTTGCAGGATTTTCGACACTAGGTAGATAGCTAGGACGAATTCCAGCCGCTTTCTGGAGGAGAATTCTTGCGGTCGGCTACTCTGATGGGTAGTTTTCCACGGTTTTTCCGATGAACGTCAGGCTAATACCGGTGCATTTCCCTGACAAACGGGCCACAGAACGCACGCGGTCTTTCCTTTCTCTTCCTGTCCTATCTTCACTCCTTACAGAGCAAAAGACGGGAGATCAGTCGGGATCTAAGCTAGGGCAGTACTCCGCTAGGGGGGAGATAACTGGTTAGAGAAGACCCCTAGACATGTAGGTCAGCTCAGAATCTCATTATCCAACGGTGAAAGATCACCGACACATCCCGGCGAAATCATGCACTACTCTTAAGGAACAAACGACAGCAGTTGATGCGCCCGAAACAGCAAATAATCAATGGACGGTAGGCATCCATTCGAAGCATCTTATTTAATAATTTGTTCATTTTTGGTATACATTTATAAATAAATTAACATTTATAAATGTGTTCATTTTTGGTAGTATTTGAATTGTTTTCATAATCATGTTCATTCTCTTGCTTCTATTCGGTTTCAGAATCATATCATGGTCTGTATAATTACATGTTATCTCTTAGTTTTGGTATCACTAGGCGAAAAAAAATATTTGACGCATTTGGTATCTCATACCACACCGCAAAAATATTACATAACTCTAAAAAGAAACTAGTAATAAAAATCCTAACTTTGTTCAGAGATAGACCTACACTAAGAAGGAAGGTACTGAGCCACTGGACGTGTAGACACAACAATCAGTGATAGTTGCTCATATGTCAACTTGCCGGTATGTCAGACCGCGATAACAATTAAAGATTAATCATATTTTGTGAAGTATACGTAAATTCCAAAATTTAATATTGGTATTACTACACTAATAATCAATTTTCAGGTAAATAAAAAATGTCTCGTATTTTGATTAAATTAATAAAATATTATACATTTTTTAAAAAATCGTGTCAATTCTGGTGCGATTTGCCGTGGAATGGCTCAGATACACCAATGTAGGTTGTACTGCTGAATGCACAACAAATGCCATAAACAACAGAAGAAAATGTGTTGTATATATATGAAATATGTTTTTTGATGTTTTTCTTTATTTTGTGTGTAATTGTCATTTTTCTGAGTTATATCTTTCTGTAACGTTTTTCACACAAAAATTAGCTGATAGATTTTTTAAATATTTCATCATGTTTGTGAAGTTTTAGTGAATTTGTTTGTCATTAGTATGCACATCTTTGTGGAAATACTGTGGATTTTCATCTAAAGTATGTCAAACATTTTCACATAGCATCAGATTGCTTTGCTCTTTTACAGCCCATTGCTCGAATTGTAGAAAACTGAAGATTTATTTATTTTATTTATTTATTTACGTCAAAAACAGTTTAAAACTGTGTGTGACGAGCTATGGGGAGAAGTGAAATTTGTGCACGTTTTCATAATTCTGTGATCTTTATCCTAAACCATATTCTAATCGAATTTTGAATACAGAAAAAGAGCGGTTTTTTTCAAGGTTTTGTTGACAAAAATATTCCCTCCTATATAATAAAATATATTTTCAAAGGTAAATTAGCTATAAATTTGTGCCTTTAACCCTCATCATGTTCTTCATGAAAGAATAATACTTACGGGCCTGGGAAACGTTGGAAGATGGAACGCTGACAACTTACGTGAAAGTAGGGAGTGCGAATATTTCGTTGCAGCCAGAGAGACGTGGCAGGCTGGTACGTTTTTTTCATTTAAATGTAACTCACAAATTGAAGTCCACGGTAAGTATAGGAGGCAACACGAAACGAAAAATTGTTTTCTGCTTACGCGAAGAGAGCTCAAGAAGAGGCTGAATCACCTCAACTACGTTCATCTGTACCTGACTTTGTTTTTAAAACACATTGTCTTATTTGTGTGGAGGAGGAACCACGAGACTTCGGAAGAAACCAATCCAAAAACGTCCCTCTAAACGAAATCTAGTACATCCTGTGAGGAAATTAGCTGTTAAGGCAACTTTTTTATGACTCGCGAGAAATCGTAATGATTATGGACGTGCTATAGTATAGTGCGTAGAGGCAGTAAATGAATTGTCAGCTGTTGATGCACATGCTTATTGGATGTATATGAAAGCACTGCCCCCAAAGAAGACAGGAACACAAATCATAGCCATGCCCTGCATGTAGAAACAGTAATCAAACTCATTTAATTTTCCTGGAAACAGTAACGAGGAATACTAATTTACCATTGAAGAACTGATAAAAGTGATTGAAGGTAATTTTCTTCCAAATCCAAAAATAGTTAACGCACGTGTACCTTATGATGTTTGTTTTAAGGATTTACATACTCCGCGCCATCAATTACGTCCCCACTGATTCTGTATCAGTGTTAATCATTTAACAATGGCAATTGCTTGTTTACAATAGTTGTTTTCAAGCATGATAAATGGAACTCGAGTGCCGCCGCGAGATATGTTGGCTGAAAAGGTCTATTCTCCGCTTTGGCCGCACCTAAACCGTTTTTCAGAAATTTATCATAAATAATGCATTTTGAAGTAAATTTCATATACTGTAATTTTGTAGAAACCAATTGTTTCGATAGAATGCATAGTTTTTAGATATAAGTGAAAAAGTAAAAAACCAAATTTTTTTTTTGCAATTTTCTCTTTGAAGCCGAACTTTCTTGACTGGCAAACATCAAATTCGAATTCAGCACCCTCAAAAACATATAGAATCGTTGAGAAAAAAACTTCCGGATTTTTTCGTGAATAGGGCCTTTTTGAGCACAAATTGGACTACAGTGTGTCGTTGGTAAAATCCATTGATACAGATGTCTTCATAACAGAATTAAATTGTGAGGGATTATCTTTCCCATTTGGTACTTGTATAGAAATAGGAAAATATGTATTCAATATTATTTCCTTTCATATTTTAGATAAATATGAAAAACAGGTTTTTTGTTTGTGGACAAAAAAGGAAAATTTTGACGGTTCTTACTTGAAAATTCATATCAAAAATTCTTTGGAAATCAAACTATTTATAAGTGAAGTTTACCTTTGCGCCAATAGAATTGAAAATATTTGTGGCAAATTACTATCTGTATTTTACAAATTAATTTGATGATTTTAATAATAGTTTTTATTAAACAAGTATGTAAAAATGAAAAATGACCATATATCTTCTGCGCAAAAAAGGAAAGTTGGAACTTTTACACAATAATTGATGCTAGAAAAAGAAATAAATATAACATATTTATTTTGTATTTTTACAACACATAACCCCCAGTTATGAGTTGTTTTTATTGTCAGGACTGATCAAAAAAGGTAAAGTACTGTAAGTGTAATTTAATTATATTATTGCATCTATTATAGCGAAGTGTGCTGTTGTGAATTGTAGTTTCAATCTTAAAAAGATTTTTGGCAACTTTATCAAACAATTTCAGATTAATGTTGGTATATTTCTCTTTATGAAACTAATTCTTAATTGTGATAATGATACTCAAGTTAAACTGTGTAGTACTACAATTGTTGAAAAAGTTGAAAATGTCCTTACAAGATACACCATTTTGTTATCAACTAACTGAACGAAGGAAGGCAAAAATCCTTTCCTGCTTTACAAAGTCAAAAATATTAGAGTAATAAGCTCTGAGTGTTTTTGATATTTGTTATACAATTGTAAGTACTTCGGTCTGACTTAATTATAAATCCCATTACTCCCATTCCATTCTATTAAGGTGGAGTTTTGTGTGTGATGGCCTTCAAATAAACAAAATTACGTGATTATTTAAATTGTCAAATTAGTAACCTGAGTGATCAATTGGTTTCATAAGTAACCGTTACTTTAAAGCAAACAAAAACTATTTTCGATCATTTTTATATTTGCAAGTCTTGACAACTACATTATTATGATAATTCTAACTCAGTACAATAAAAAGCCATAGAATTATTTCATCTAGTTTATTTAATACTATTTTCACATTAATCTGAATTTATTTAAGTGTGTGGTTTTTGGCACTGCCTGTAGAAACAGCAGCAGGTGGTGTGCTCATCAGTTACTCATGAAACAGTAGTATCAGTCTCAGAAGCAACAGGGTGATAAGGAGATATAGCGGTAACAACACCACGATCCGCACCAGCTGCACCAGGTTGATGATGATCAGAATTTGCGTGTACGCCAGCACCCGAATCGGCAGCAGCATTAGGGTTGGCGTTGGCTCCTGAAGACGAGGAGGACGAGGTCCCGACAGGGAAGGAGGCAGCAGCTCCTGCCGCTGACTGTCAGGAGGGATCAGCATCACCGTCCACCACAGCGTCAGCACCACAATCACCAACAGGACACGCCACATCTTCAGTCTACAGAGAAACGTCAACCGCAACAAAATGCTGACTGCACCGCCAAAATGGCTGTTCGCGCGGAGTCGACACCGGATCAAACTTTATTCACCTATCGATTTCGCAATTCTCGATTGCATGGACCGTCCAAGACCATCAGCACTAATCACCAGACCTTCGTGCAAGTATCGATAGTAGACAAAATGGCGGCGGTGGCGGTCAGGTGTTTCTAACTGTTCCACGTGTATTCCATGTTGCTTCGGATCTTGTTTTTTGATTAAATACGCAGTTTCAGTATTTATTTTGTGTGAATATAAAATAAACTTCACAAAACCGCAGTAACGAAGAATGGGAGTTTTGCAATGAAGCCACTGAGTTCGCGCGGAGGCCATAATGGTACAACACAATTCAGCTTTTGCCACGTGCTGTTTAAATGTGCGACGAAGTGCTGGATTTTATTTCGTATGCATTTAGAAGAGCTTGTCATGTGGTAGAATGATTGTCCATTAATAAGAGCTGGTGTATTGAAAGTGTAATTGTCCATGCTCACTTGTGTTGCATTTGGTTGTGCGAAAAAACAGGGCCAAAAACGTGCCGAGTATAACCTTTAACAGGTAAGTATTGTTTAGGAATTGTTTTGATGATTATTTCAAAATGTGCAATTTCTATTAAAGTAATGCTTTTTTAAGCTTTCCAAAAGATCCATGAATACGCGGGAAATGGATTGCGGCTGTGAGAAGGGAGAACTGCACCCCCCAACGTATTGTTCTATCTTACGTACAGTGCAATTTAAAAGTGATGATTCGATCGCACCCTTTGGCTCGCGAACGATTAAAGACAGGCTTCTCCCCTCAGGTTTATCCTACTTTTCCGCAGCATTTGCAACTTTGCATGTATATGCACTTTCAATGTACTGTCAATATACTTTAGTTTGAGTAGAGAGTGATATTTTATGACTTGTATGTTGTTTATATTGCCCTACAATTGATGTTATCCAACAGAGTTAAAAGTAATACGAAGTAATACTCCTAGTTCTACATGGACATTGGGAGTTATGTAATACCCAGAATTACGTGGTAAGTTCCGTATTTTGTTATTATTTTAATATAATAAACGCTCAAATTAGCTGTAATCTTAACGTAAAAGTGCCTTATACATATTTCCCACAAAAAAAACAGGAAATTCTTACTATTACATTCGATGGGTTTGGCCACCGATTTTGTGACAGTAGGTTTAAAAGCTTTTTTCAAATACTAACTAAGAATCACATAATTTTCAACTTGAAAGTTTTTTTTATTTTTCAATACTTGAAGTTTGTTTTGCGACGTTTGGAGGACATGAAACTTTCCACATCTGCAGGCTACAATGAATATAAGAGAAAATTGAGGTTTTTACAGAATGTAAATAACAACGTACTGACGTTAATATATAAACGATATAATTATAATGAAACACTAACACTCGATATAACTTTTTTACAATTTTCTAACAAATATTTTGTACTTTTATATATTTTTTTAAAGTGGTGAGTCTTCATATGCCATTTTGCCTTCACCCACGAACGAAATTAAGATAACCTGTATACTATGCTCCTACATACAGACAATAGGACCTTTTGTGTACTGTTTGTAAATAGTGACACATTTAGGAAAAAAAATCTGTATTTTATTACCAGACACCAGCTGTCAAAGTATTTTTTTCTTATTATTGAATTTAAGCGTACTGGTAGAATCATTTTCGTACTGCAGTAGTAACAACCCTCATCGTGCTCTTTGCAATGAACTATCTCAAAGAATGAAATATTCGCTGTCTTACGAAATAAAAATACTTCATTTCGCTTGCCTATAACGGAACTTTCGCAGGAGGGTTTTACCAATATGCGGCGCGCGAAATTGTAGTGGCTTCACTGGCATGTTGGGGGAAGAGATATTATATTCGTAAGTTTTGTTGAGCCCTCGCTCTGCTAGTTGCAAGAGGAGTGGAGAGTTTGGTTATTTTGACAAAACGTATTTATATCAAATTTGAAGTTGGGTTTTCAATGCAAAATAGTTTCTATTACACGGGAGGGAACATTTCTGGTTTTCAAATTTTGTCTACAACGGTCTGTTATTTATTTACGTCAGAAACAGTTAAAAACTGTGTGTGACGAGCTATGGGGAGATGTGAAATTTGTGATTCCTGATTACGATGAAATAATAAATAAGTCATCAACATAACACTTGTAAAAGAAGTATGTTAATTTAGTAAAACAACTTCTAAATTACGCATCGCTATTTCTGCAAATATCAGGACTCAAAGACTCCAATAGAATTTTCTTATGACCTCATGACGTACCACATGATCAAAATAAAACTGCGTGTTCGACAAAATACTTTAACTACATTTAAGATCTCATGAAGGAAATTCTAAATTAATCAGTTGCCTCGTGTACTAAAAGCAGCAATAACACTAGGGAACAAAATTAAACTTTTCTTCTTTCACAAAGAAAAAAAAGTGACTTTCATATTCTTTCTTTCTCCTGATTTTCAATATGTTATGGGTTTCCGCCAATCATGCAAGGTTTCTGAGAGACGGACATTTATCAATCCAAACATTTAAATACTCTCTGCATTCTTAACTGCAAAATATACGTGTGTTATTAGATACCATTTTTTGGATAATGCCATCTTGTCCGTACGTCACAAACGATTTCCTACTAGAACCACAGGTGTAAGAATCTTCGGGTGAATTTGACCCCCCCACTTCCAAGTTTCTTGGAGTTGTTTTCATGAATAGTTACAGTTTGATGCAATGTACTAACAATCATATTTTTATTTACTTTTCCCTGATTTCAAAGGTGTTAAGCAAAAACCTAACACCCGTCAATATGGCGGGTCTCCGTGCATTAAGTAGTATTTGTAGGGTCTAAATATCGTAGTTAACTTTTAGTGTATATGAGTTTTTTCTTTAAATGTGTAGAATATAGTTAAATATTAAAAGCCAAAAGCTCTGAATTTATAAACCACATATATTATTGAGAAATTTAGATAAAAAGTCTCCCGTCAAAAGGACAGGTGCCGTCCTCCTACACTGCTTTTCACGTTGTGAAGGCACAATGGGTCTTCTGGAGAATGCGCGCGCTGTTGCCAACGCGACACGTTCGCTTGCCCGCTCGCTTCTGAATCGTCAAAATTACAGCTACTTTTCTCAATATACCGAAAACATTATTTATTCTCTCACTTATTATTATTACTATTATTTTCATGAGTATAGTCGTAATAGTTTTATTAGCTTAACCCTTTGCGGTCCTTTCACTTTTTCGTCTTCTTCGTCTGGCGGTCCGATGTCCCGTGTCACGGGACTTTCCTTTTTCCTGGTTCTGGTCCTTTGTCCCGTGGGGCGGGACCTATATTTAACTCTGTATTATTTCACTCAGGTAAATGGCACCGGTTTCCTGTACAACTAATTATCTTCAGAAGAGATTAGGCAGTATTTTCCTTCATTGTAGCCAGATTTTGCCCATTTTATGTTGTTTAAAATCAGTTTGCTTACGAGGTTGCAGTTGAACTTGCGGTGACATCGAGAAGTAAGTGTTCGAGATTGTCGAAGCTTGAATTATGTGAATCGGTAAACAATTCTGAGAGATAACAATCTTTAAGAAAGTAAGAATTTGAAAACATTCGAGATATTCCGAGGAGTGTGAAGAAAATGACAGTAATGATAACTCGGACTTCGTTCATACAATGCAATATACAGGCGTTATTGGTAATGAGGTGAAGCTCTCCGCACCAAACATTAAGTTACAAAATTATGTATTATGAATTAGGCAAATAAATTAAAATGTTTTGTTTGTAATAATACGAAAAATAATTTGAAACCCGAGTACAGTTTCTTATGCCGCGGCACGCCGGACCGGTGCAACCAGCTACCTGGGGATTTAAAGGGTCTGCAAAGAGGAAAACGCCGTGTCCCGCCACACGGGACAGAGGACCGCAAAGGATTAAAAATCTAATACAAAAGGATCCTTTATTTGTTATAAAATGAAAAAAAAATCGTAAATGGTTGATTCTGCCGTGCATGCAAATTAAAATTATGCCCTCCGGGAAGTAAACAATGATACTATCCCTGTCGCCAGCGGGTTGTGTAAGGTGAATTATCGCGAGGTGAGTGTGGGGTGAAGTCACGCCGTCCCCCGAGCGCGTGTTGGTGTGAGGCACAATGTTGTTCCCAGCTCCACCGCAGATGCAGTGGTGCGGAGGCGTCGGGGATTCCGGAGCAGCATCGGGAGCTGGGGAGAGGAGCCCCCGCCGACGCCCAGCGTCGTCACTCCCGGCTTGGCCACCAGAGTGGGTTGCTGGCGGTTGGCAGGGCGGGGCCGGGGGCATCCCCGCACTCAGCCAATCGCTGGGAAGACGGCCATATCGCCGTCTCACCGGTCGGTATCGGCCCGCTATGCCTGGGATATTATTTCTTGGCGCGTGAGGGCCTGTCTTGACGATGGATTATCTCACGGCATTTTGCGTGTTTCTCAGTCACGCCGGTAAATGCTGCATGATCGCGATCGTATCGAGCAGTGCTAGCGATCATGCGGCATCTAGCGGCACAACCGAGAAAGGCGCGAAATGCCATGAGATTCAGTCGCGAAGACAGGCCCTCACGCGCCAAGAAATAAAAAGCCAAGTACAGGTGCAGGCAGCAGGCGCCATGCGCCATCCATGTTCAAGTCCGGTACGGGCCGCAAACCATCGGCGGCGTCAGCCGCGCTCTGCGGGCTGAACGGAGAGGCAGCGCCCGCCTTCGCGCCGGGAACCTGGCAGTCTCACTACCGGGAGCGCTAGAGGCGCCAGCAGTAAACCCACTTTGCCAACAGGTTGCAGCACTAGTGGCGCAGACGTTAACAATGTTGCCAGCGTTGGCCACTTGCTACTTGTGTCCACCAGAGGATTTCTGGCCCATTATGTCAGTTAATTGTTCTTGACGGGGCGATGAATTACGTATACGTCTCGCCATGGCTCCATGAGGTTCCTGTGCCTTTTGAGATATCGTGTTCATCCTTGGCGCCAGAGACACTGGGTCGTTTTCAAGTTGCCCGGATTCATGGAAAGCTTGAATGACAGCCGGTGCAGCTGCGTTTGGGAGCTCGCTTTCTCGTGTTTCAAGAGCGACGACTTTTCCGTATACGGTATGTGTATAAATGAATCAGGGGAGGTAGTGTTTTCTGCTGTCACGTTTCTCATTGTCAATACCTGCGAGGTGGCAATTGTTTTCTACCCGGAGGGTGCGGGAGAACAATTACTGCTTGTCGCCATGTTCGGAATAGAATTTTCAGTTCCCTAAGAATGAAGATTATTATAATCTAGATTAATAGTATGGTTTACTAAGTGTTTCTATAGTATTAAAGGCACAACATTTATTCATTACTGTGTAACTTTGTTTCAGTTGTGTGCACATTTTGTTCATGCGACACTTCACACAAAACACGCACTAGTATTATGATTATTTGTGTAGTGCAATATTTCCTACCGAAAGTGTTCTGGTGTTACAATTTATATAATTCAAGACAATAACCATGAGCGCCGAGCGTTGTAATAATGAGGCGTCAGCTGTAAAAGTAAGCGATATTACATTGTTGTAGTTAAGGGATTCACATTGTTGTAGTTAAGGGATTCACATTGTTGTAGCCAAGGGATTCACATTGTTGTAGCCAAGGGATTCAAAAGATATATTGTTGTAGTTCAAGGGATTCAAGTCGCTATCCTCGGAACCAGTCGATAACACGGGTACTCCACGGGGATATCACGTTCTCATACGCCTCATCCCGCCATACGTACGATATCATCCAAAATGGATATTCCCTTGTCGATCTGGCTCGCCTCGAGGCTCTGCGAGTTTGAAACACTTTCTTCAAAAGATAGAGGTTCTTTACAAGAAGCCCCAGGGATAGTTTCTTTTTTTTCTTTCATTTTCTTGTAAGAATATAGTAAAATACGCTTATAAAGGTGGCATAGGTCCGATTTGTACGGTTAACACTGACGTTTCGAAATTTGCAAAAGTTTGATTTTTCAGCGTCTTCCTACAACAACAAAACTCAAGACAGAGATTTTTCCTTCAAATGAAATTTGTTGTTCATAATTAGTTTTTTGATTAAGATTGTGCACATTTTTTATATTTTCGGTAGTTTTCGCGGAATTTCGCATGCATTATGTACAATGTTAAACAATAACAAAAAAAATATTTTCTCGAAAACGGCGCCAAATTTTTTCTTTAAACTTTTGCTACGGATAGTGCTAAAAGTACTGTATGAGATGAAATACACCCCAATTTGCTCTATTTTTTGTTTTTGCAAAAATTACAAAAATGTAATTTTTGGCTCTCACATCGTTAATGTTACATTAACGGTGATTTGTTCACATTACAGCATTTACGAGTACATGGCCTTACGAGTATCATGTCTAATAAGATTTCTTGAAAACTCAACAGTTCTCTGTTAAAACAAGCTGTAAATTTCGCATTTTCAGAAACGCTCAAAACCCATTTTCACAAAAAAGCACCAATTTTTTCACACTTTTCGTACGAATAGTGCTTATTGCACTGTTTGAGATAACGTAGATTTAATTTACCCCATATTCTTTTGTTTTTTTCAAAAATTACACATATGTAATTTTTTTAAATATTTCACAGGAGGTTAATATGCCAATTTCCAGCCATTTGTATACATTATTACATTGTGAGTGAAAATTCTTCAAATGACTTCAAATGAAGTTTTTCGAAAGCACAAAAGATTCCTGTGTAAAAGAGCTTCAAATTTCGCATTTACAATAGAGCATAAACGATTTCTTCTTAAAATCGGCTCTCAATGTTTAAATGAAAATTTCCGTATATGACAAGGTTTTACACTTCTCTAATAATTTAAAAGTGATATTTCGAATCTACCATTAGGAAAAGAAAAAATTACAAAATTTCAAAAAAAATGTATTTAATCCGACGATAGATGGCATCCGCCCGGAGGATGATGGCAAGGCCGTAAAACCTCTCCACTTCAAGGTCATCGGAAAAGTTTACTAGGGGAAAGTCTGTGCCATTCTGTGGCACCACTAGCGTATACGTACGTTCTCGTATATGTATGTATATAGCGGAGAACGAGAGAGTGGGGGCCTACAGGTAGTAGAAGCCTATCCCCAATAATTTGACTCTTGCTCGCCACAAACCTGCGACTCGAAGGTTCCTCAGAGTGCACCCTTCGTCCACAACACAAGCGGTGTCGCAGTCGCACTCCGTTTTCCTAACAGACGACACAGTGTGTTTTCGGCCGTCAGCCTGTAGTTTTTGCTGCTGCTATCTTAAGCCGGTGAGTTTGCTGACATGCTTATACAAGGATCTTAATAAATTGTATTAATGGCATGATTCATTTAGAAAAACGAGATCAAGTAAAAACAGACGGGAAAACTTGTTTTATTACACATTTTGTAATGTGAACAAAACATTACCATTCGGGGTAATGAGAGCCATTAGGAAGTAGAAATTGGAGCCTACTTCTGATGACTCCATGTTTGTTTTCACTACACGTTCGTTATTTTAACTTAACAGGAATAAATAAACTCATTACAATGCGATTTATTTTGTTTCCAGTACAAGACTCGAAAAAGACTACTGGCCACAGATAAGGCAATGTTGTCTTTACATGAAGTAAACACAGCTGTGAAGTGCATTTTGTGAGAATCGACAGTTTATAGGGCTGCAAAATCTTCTGGAATTACTTATTTTACTTTGAAGAAGCGGTACAGGACTTCAAGTGAAACGTCCACGCGTTGGTAGGCCAACCATGTTTTCTGAAGCTCAAGAAAACAAGCTCGCTGACAAGCTACTAACATTTAGCAACATATTTACGGCCTTAGTAGTAAGTATTTCTGTTCACTTGCGTATGCAAGAGAAGTAGCCAACCGCATCGTCTGACTGATTATGAACCCTTAAAAGCGGCCTACAACAAGGAAATTGATCGCTTTGTCAACGCGGTTGGTCCGCTGAGAAGAATAACCCCAGACGAGATAGTTGAGAATTTTAATTCAGGTAAAACTACGAGTGAACCCCAAACTGTGGTTGAGACTACAGCCAGTGCGTCCCATATTCTGTTCTCAGAGATGAACGGGGATAAAAACTAACGTCCGTTCTGAAAAGAGCCATCTTCATCTAAAGCTCACGAATGTTCTGCTCTTCTGCACAAAGAAGATACAACTCGAGCGAAGGTGAAGATCCCTTTACGAACATTTGTCTTCGATCTCCCCATAGCCGAAAATAAGGCTACCAATCCCTCATTTATGCTCGTAAGAAACGGCATTCAAAGATTTCGACTGCTTCACCTTTCAAAAACTCTGAGAAGAAAGGGAACAACGTAAGAAAGAGAAGGTAGAAGGCAAGGGCCCTCCGAAAAGATCCGAATTTTCTACTCCGAAAAAGGAAGAGAAACCCGTGATAACAAGGATGGATAGATCACCTAAACGGAGCTTTACAAGTCGTTGGTCAGAATGTTCAACAGCCAGAACTCAGCGATTTGCATGAACAATGAAATTGACGATTCCTGAATAAAATCATTGATTTGCTTTGCTTCACTGGCGTGTAATCAAATGTCACCACCAATCTTGTAAAGAAAGTAAAAATTTATCACATCTGGACTGTGTAGAATGTGATGTTGAACGTCTTCTATTCGAAAATATTGTGCTAGGAAACAATAAATTATTTAAAACGTAAATGATTAATTTGTAGATCCACAGGAGCGGAAACAATGGTATTAGGTTGCAATTTCATTAAGACAGCTAAGTTGTGTCATTAGTATGAATTCAGTTTGCTACGGCTCCAATTACCCATTGCTACGGTTTCAATTACCTAGTATGTGGGGGACTCCCATTACGCAGGTGATCGGGTTATTAGAGCCAATTGAGTCAGTTTGGATTTTCTCTTTCTTACTCATAACGGAAGTGTCCGTTTCCTTTTTCAAATGTCTTTCAGTCTTATGAAATAGTTACCGCCAACTCCCTTCCACCATCCAAAATTCAAAAGGAACTGGGACCTAACAAAGACTGAGCTTCCACCGGGCCGGCGCCGTTCATACCGTGTCGTCCCGCATTTCCGACAAATCACGATGCCGAAAATCACGTGGATTTACGACGTTCTCAAATAAAAATCAAAAATAATCAAGTCTGGAATAAAAATTCTCTCACGTGACCTCTACCTGGTACTCTGGTACCTATTTGCTATCTATTTTTACTTTCTCGCCTTACGAATACTTCGTAAGAAGAGAAAGTCATGTAATCGTGCGGCGGAAAACAGGGAATTTTCGTCAGAAAATCTCTTATAGCAGGGGTCTGGTGACAAAAAAGTGGATAAAACCTGTTGCTAAATTTAGAAAAAATCCTCTATCTCGTGGTGTAGTCAAAATCCATGATTTGTTGCTTCTTCATACTTCAAAATCGATTGACGGCAAAACGTCCGTCTGTCCGTCTGTGGTCAACGCTAGCGTCCTAAACCGTTCGGCCGATTTTCTTCAAAATTGATATTCCCCGATGGATTTTACTCGTTTCAAGGCCTCTTGAATTTGAAACCGATATCTTAGTATTTGAGGGACACTTTACATGAAGCCCATTTTGAAATTTTCTAAATTAAAAGAAAATGGCTCCAAATTTTTTGATTATATTTTGTTGTTGAATAGTGCAAAGAACGTTGAAGGGAATGACGTAGGTATCATTTTCGTTGATAGGCCCAATTTTTCGAAAAATTGCAAAAAACTGTTTAAAAACTGCAAAATTGAAGATAGAGATTTTCGCCTCAGACAAAGTCGGTTGTACAAAATTAGCACTTCAAATAAGGTCATGTACCATTTTTTGAAAAAACGAGTAGTTTTTGCGTAAATTGCGATTCAAATTACCAAACAAAAATTTCTCAAAAACCGCTCCAAATTTCTTCTTTAAAATTTCTGCACGGGTGTAATAAGGGACGGTAAATATATAAATAAATTAGTGGTGCTATAGATGGCACATACTTTCTCGCAGTAGTTATTTTCCAAATGCCGATCATCGGATAGTTATGTGGAGTAAGCCGTTTCACCGCTGCCTTTCTTGGTCATGTTTTTTGAAAGACATGTTTTTCGCATGTTGACAATTACCGGCTTCCTCATGATAGAACTGATACAAGTACGTTTTGACTAAAATATAAGCAGTGGTTCCGCATGTCGGTCCCGTAGCGCGGTTGGTTAATGCACCCTCGGGTTGAGATCTTCAATAAGGAAGGTGCCGAGTTCAATCCCCGGGGGGGGATTTTAATTTGATGAATGTGATGTTGCAGGAAAAACCATTGAAGAGTGTAGATACTTTATTGAACATCATTTGAAGTACTTCTACTCACGAATAGAATCAATGCAGATAAATAGACAGGACTTGTCTGTGTTTTCCCTAACTGCGTCTTTTAAACAATTTTTCAACTCTGTTATTCGATTTCTGAAGCGTATGACATGTCAAATCAACCGTTGTCTAGTATATATCTGTATGAACCAATTTAAGTAAAATTATGAGCATTTTAACGCTAAATTGTAATACAGTATAACCAGAAGGCATGCGATGAACTTACATATCCCTAACGGTTCCAAAAATGGTTATTACTTTCTCGCTTTACGAATACTTCGTAAGAAGAGAAAGTTATGTAATCGTGCGGCGGAAAACGGGGAATTTTCGTCAGAAAAATCTCTTATAGCAGGGGTCTGGTGACAAAAAAGTGGATAAAACCTGTTGCTTAATTTAGAAAAAAATCCTCTATCCCATGGTGTAGTCAAAATCCATGATTTGTTGCTTCTTCATACTTCAAAATCGATTGACGGCAAAACGTCCGTCTGTCCGTCTGTGGTCAACGCTAGCGCCTAAACCGTTCGGCCGATTTTCTTCAAAATTGATATTCCCCGATCGTTTTTACTCCTCTCAAGGCCTCTTGAATTTGAAACTGATATGTTAGTATTTGAGGGTACATTACATGAAGCCTATTTTGAGATGTCGGGTCTCGGTACGGAAAACTTTTGCTGGTATAATATACTTTTGCTGGTTTATAAAGTAGTGGAATAGCAACGAGGACCCTATAGGAGCAGAGCGAGAAAGTATGTGCGTTGGAAGCACCACAAGTTTAACATTAGTTATTGTTTCAGAAGGAAAAAATTCGTTGTATTATATACTATTGTATAAAATATTATTGTCATAAAATGTGAAAAACTGTCGTTCCAAAAATGTTATCTAATATAAGAATGAAAGTGGAATTACAGTACTGGTTATGATAAAGAGTCGGATTTATGTTTGAGTTACGTAATAATGTGTTTTATTATACAATTCTTCATATTGATATTGAATCATAAACATTCTAAATAGTAATTACCAGTTAAAAAACGTAATTATCGATTCTCCAAGCAAACCGCTTCCCCCACTTCCTTAACATTATTGGAACACTGTGCGCCCTGCCCATTGGTTGCTCTGGGTCCTGTAGATTTCTGTGACGTCACAGAGCATTGAGTTGGCGAGCACTGGTCTAGAGTCTTCTTTGGTCACAGTCGTGCTCAAGTTTTAGAAGAAAAGAACAAAAAACCAACAACAAAAACATAGTCGATCTACACCCCAGGTTTTTTGCTCTACTGAAAAATTGTTTTTTGGACAATGGTTGTTTTTAAAAAAACTTCAAACATTCATGAAATATGAATGTAGCCCTTGAATAAAGTTGTATTCAAATTCCATTCTCTTCCATGGATTCACTGATGTGTTTTATGAAATATCTACTACAAATATTTTTTTCTTTCTACTGTGAAATTGTGGTTTTGTTAGTTACATCCTTTCTCCAGGCATCCATTCAATTGAAGACAATTTTGCAGATTTTTGAGGATATTAATATTGTTTTTGAGTAGATTGGTGGTCTCCAACTCAGCCTAAATACTACACGGATCATCTGGATATAAATTGGCGGAATAGGCAGCGCAAAAAAATGCGCCACACGCTGTATCTAGGGATTTTACTAAACTAAACCCCCTCGCGGTAGCTAGAAAATTTATCATGACTAGACATCGGATGTTTAGGGAAATGCCTGTTTTTTTCTAGCGAACTTATTTAAAGGCTGATAATATATGTGCACGAATCATGCCAAATGATGACATATGACGAAGTTTTATAATGCTTTTTTTTGCTTATTTTAGCATAAATGCCTTCTCTTTAGAATTATTGCACGTTTTTTGGCTTTTATGTATTATTTTTATATACAATGCTAAGATATCAGAAAATCATGGCCATGCTCCAACCCGACCATTAATACGAAACCTTCAATTCACGTATTTGTATTTTGAAATACGAGAGAATTCCTGAAAGTATACCAACTTATTTTTTCTCCTTTTCCCTATTTCATAAATACTAGCCATGTTCTGGGAAAATGGTCGAATGACAATACACTGAGGGCACCTTGTGAGTGGAAATAAATGTAAATTCCCAAAAGGTTTCAGTGTTGCCTAATTTTGGACTTCTAAAATATATGCCAGACACATCAGTAGATGTTCAGAAATCCTTCTCTGTATTCAAACTGATTTTGTCTCTCAATAGTTGCAGATGTGAAATTGCCCATCCTTTGAAAAGTTACTGGTAATATATTGCAATTGAAACTATGAAGAATAAAATGTAGAAGAGTTGTAAATATACATGGAGTTTTTTACAAATAAGTTTTAATTTTATTGTGAATGAAATTTATTACCGCCTTTTTTCTCCTTATTCTTGACATTTCAGTGCCTTTTTAGGCGCCTAAAAGGCGATTTTTTATTGCCTAAACATCCGATCTAATCATGACCAGATCCCGTCCAATCATGACCGGACCCTGCCGACAAATAAGCTGCTAGCGTCAGCGCGGGGTGTGAGTGTAAAGTAAAGTTTGGCGCGGGGTGTGAGTAAAATTTCATGTCGATCTCAGTATCCTGTAGGGTGAGTGTTGCGGGTCAGCTAATTCCTGGATCCAGGGCTGAATATAAAATCTTCTCCAGGTTGCAACCAGCTACCTAGGAGAAGATCTAGGGACTGTCGGTGCCTCTACAATACTTTGCGCAATATGTGGGCTGTTTCAAGTAAACCAATTTCTTGCATTTCCAGTCTTTTGAATGACCTGGGAATTTAGCCAAGTTCTTATGCATATTTTGCGGAACAAATCCCAGAGTTCCGATAGCTATCAAGACGACCTATGCTTTTACGTCCCACATTTGGCTGATTTCGATTTCCAAACTCTTGTATTTAAGTACAAGTCGTTACGTTTCTCTGCCTCCTTGTTCATGTTTTCATCGAATTTGTTATTCATACAATATTGTAATGAGTCCAACAGATGTCACCGGTTTTGATGAGTGTTCCTACCACTTGGGGCATGTGTTTCGAACTTCAAGGACGGTTCAGAACTGCTAGTGGAGGTAACTGCACGCTCTATTGTGTCTTTTCAAGTATTGGGTCTTTGCTAGGATCGGACAAGCTGAGACGATATGATCAAGGGTTTCTTCTTGCTCCCGGTAAATGGTAAATTTTGACAACCGTTTTATCATAATGTCGTGTTCTCACCGCCTGATATTGCGCAGCTATTAAAACTACTTCCGATTCTGGCTTCATTCATCCCCTTTCAAGCCACATAAGTGGTTGATTTTTATTTACCTGTACCTTGTCCATTCGTTTCACATATTGTCCTTGGAGTGCTTTGTCTCTCCACTTTTAACATTTTTTGCGTCTCACATTTCATGTTAAGTAGCATTAAGATTTTCTTGAAAACGACTCCAAATGTTTTCTTTAAACCTTTGGTAGGGATAGTGCTAAATGTACTCTACATAAACGCCATTTTACTCTATTCTTTTCTTGTTGTTTTTTTTTTCAAAAATTACACAAATGAGTTTTTTTAATATCTCTTTAATATGTACATTTCCAGCGATATACCTTTAATATGTACATTTCCAGCGATATGCCTTTAATATGTACATTTCCAGCGATTTGTATGCATTTGTGAGCGGAGGTACTTTAAATGACTTCCAATCATTTTTTTTCGAAAATTCAAAAGATTTCTGTGAAAAAGAGTTTGAAATTTCGCATTTATATTAGAGCTTTATTGCCACTGTCTTAAGAACGGCTGTACATTTTTCAATGAAAATTGCCACTGAGGACGTGGTTTTATTTTTCTTTCTTATTCTTAAAGAAAAAATTCAGTTCTATTGGGAAATCGCAAAAAGAGATAATTTCAAAAATGTACTTTGGGCGGCGATAGATGGAGGCTGAGAAGATTATGTGGCAAGTCCGAATAGCTAGCACAAACCAAATAAAATAGAAAACTAATATGAGAAAGTCTGTTCTATTCTGTAGCGCCACTGGTTTATATTTTACTATTTTCAAGGATATGTGTTTGTAAATTCAGATAGATGTTTCTCATTTTAATTGTATTCTACTTTCCATTGCAGTTAGTTACAAAAAACGTTTCTATAACTTTGAGAACAATAATGATTATTCAAATATTTATTAATTGGAATAGAAGAGAAGGGAGCAAACCTTGATTTTCATGTTTCTGGTATATTTATAAATTTCTGAGAAATACTATCCTTGCAGAATGACAATCCTATTATTAACTTTCTATTAAAAATTGAAGTTATTTCTACATCTTTAATGGATTACAGTAGTAGAAGACTGTTCTGTCTTCCATTATATGCTAAGAACTCACTTTTTTTCCTGGAATGGAAGAATGTTCTCTCTTTCCACTCAGCCTTTGAATTGCACAAATAAAATTATATTCTGTACAATCATTAGTCTTCTTTATTACATTAATAACACATTCTCAACTCTTATCCTATATAAAAGTTGCTCCTACAATGATGCTGTAAGTGGAATATCGCTGTATAATACGGTCTATTCTCAAAAGGCATTAAAGGGAACGTAGATTTTAAATCCTTCTTCTTGAGATCAGATATTTCTGATGGCTTCTTTTACTTCTTTTGCTTCACTTCAAACACACTAACATGACCACACTTGATGGGAGAAGGTCTTTGCTCTTTCTCACTGTAATTAATACATGCAAAATGCTCAGGATCTTTTGAGTGATATACAGTAAACCCCTTTATAAGAGACACCTGGGGGAATGGAATTTTGTCTCTTATAAGCGGGAACTCTTATAACTGGGAAATGCGTTTTTGACATGTTTAATGAGATGTTACCATATTTTTAGTGGATTAGTATGATTTGTACACTTATTTTAAACTTGAGAACACACATTAGTTGATTCCAGGGCCCATTTAACCAGATTTATTGGGTAAACTTTATGACATTTAATGCACATGTGCTCATAAATGGATTATGTGAACAAATCGCCTCTAATGCAAATATTGACACGAGAGATACAAAAAAATTACATTTGTGTAATTTTTGAAAAAACAAAAGAATAGAGCAAAATGATGTTAAGAGTCTTATAAAGTACCTTTATCACTACCAAAAGTTTAAAGAAAAAATTTTGAGCTGTTTTGAGAAAATCTGTTTTTGTAAGTGTTTATTATTTCACTCAATATTACGTGAAAACTTTTTTTTAGTACATAATGTTAATGAAAGACCTAATTATAGAGAAAAAAATTTATTATAAAAAAAATTTCTATCTTCAAGTTTGTGGCTGAAGAAAGACACCGAAAAAATTGCAAACTTTCCCAATTTTCGAAAATTTAGTTCACAGTGAAAATCCTAACAATGCCACCTCTGTAAGTGAATTTCACTCTATTCTTACAAGAAATTTAAAGAAAAAAATTGGGACCATTTTTGGGGAAATGTCCCACAGGCTTCACGTACAGTACCCACAAAAATTTAGAATGTTTTTCAAAACCGCAGTGTTTCGAGCGGAACCAAATCGATCGCGGAATATTCATTTTGGAAAAAAATGTACGAATAGTTTTGGCGCTAGTGTTATTCACGGACGGACGAAGGGACGTTTTGAACGAAAAAAACAACTCTTTTTCGGTATCAGGGGACCCCAAAACATGCGTTATGTTAAAATCTCGTCGATCTTATGCAGCATTACATTACTTTCTCTATGTTACATATACATGTACGTATACGAGAAAGTAACAATCGGAAACGCTGGTCAAAACACTAAAAGCAAAATACTGTGATTTATTCAACTCTGCCTCTGGCAGGTATCAGCTGCTGACAGTTTCATCCAATCGGGAGCTTGAAAGTGACCATCGTGACGTCACTAGCGACACAGAAGCTTCCGATTGGATGAAACCGTAAACAGCTGATACCTTCTAGAGGCACGGTTACAAAAGTCGCACTATAGGCGTCTTCCTTGTTGCCAAGACACGAAGCTGAACTGAACTGAATGAGCTTTCTTCACGAGAACTTCGCACACCTCCCCCCTCCACCGGTGGCACTGGTATTGCGAACCCCTGCTCAGCCTATTTTAAGCACGTGCCTCAACCCTTACCAGGCTGAGGAAATTCCTGAGTCACCTGGAGGAAAATTTCGCCTTTTGTCTCTTACAAGCGAGAAGAAACGCATGGCGGGGAATAAAATCTTGTCCACTATACGCGGGAATCTCTTTTAACGGGGTCTCTTAAAAGCGGGAAACATATGCATTATTTATATACAACTGACCTCGGGACCGTGAATTTTGTCTCCTATAAGCGGGATTCTCTTATAACGGGGTCTCTTATAGCGGGGTTTTACTGTAACTCACTTTGCGCAGCATCTGACCAAATTTAAGACACGTTACCTGAATGAATAGCATGATTTTGAATTTGAGCAATTTTAATATTACTGAAAAATCTTTGGAATCATTCTCTTGTATTTGCATTACTCCATAAGGTATCATTGGTTCACTTGTTTTAGCAATCGTACTATTTCAAAAGGTGAATAGGCACACGAGTGTATCTTAGCCATTGCTTTCTCCATTCTGCTATGGGTGTTATTTACTTCCTTGATCCATGAATGTCCTAGCACAGAGTAGTTCATTGTCATTAATGTGACGTAAGGGTTCTCTCTTGAATATCCAATACACCATATGACATTATGGAATTTTGGTTCTGAGGAGTGCATGAATCTGCCCAAATAAGTAATTCACTAAAATAATTTTCTACAAGTACATCTAGTATTCTTTTTTTTGCTGTTATCTTGCACTCCCTGCCAACCCCTCAGGCAAAATGATACCATACACTTTCTCTCTAACTGTGCAATATCCAGTTCAATTGTATACATTTAATTTTCTAGAGTAGAAAAAGACTTGTATTGGCTTTTGGACACAGAATTTCATTTTGAAGATTGTGTTATACAGTACAAATAAAACAGAACATTTTTAATACTATAAAGGATATAATTTCACACTTCATTCACAATAAAATAACTTGAAATTATGTAGCAGTTTGCTAATAGAACATTGTTAAAATAATTTCTTTAAAATAATTTCTTTCAAAATTTGTCATTAGGTCTATGCTAGTAAACACTACTAGTTCCTCCATTTTTCAACATAAGAAATTGAAATTTATTTGGAAGCTAGAGTGCTTTAGCCTATTGTAAGAGATTTCTGAAGGAAAATGCAATTTTACCAATTTTGTTGGTTAGAACTTCATCAAACCAAAGCCATGACCAAGCAAAGACTAGGCTACTAATTTGGTCGAAATGCTGTTTTTGTTTTATTTAAAAAGTTTATTTGCAAATCAATTTTATAGAGATTTTTGATTCAGTGCTTGGAAATGGAGTTTGGTCTGTCATTTTAATTAACAATTGTGCACTCACAACCATGTAGTTCAATGTTGGAAGTTGAGATCATGGGACTTTTTCAGAGTAAAGAAATCATTAAATGATTAATTTTCCAACATGTCAAAGAATTTTATTTCATCATCAGGGCTTTCTTTTGAAAAGAGATAAAATACTTCGTAATATCTCAACAGAAACATCAATAACCCAACTCCCCAACACAGATACCAGGAGAGGTTAGAGGGCAAGCGTCCATCCTACTCAGACCAATTGATACATGAATTTTGATGTGAATGAGAATGTGGATCTATGTGGAACTTAGCACCAAAGTATGCATTTATTTAGCTATTTATTTTACCTATTTTTTCATTTCAGGCCTTTGTATATCTTGAGAACATATTTTGAGGAACTACAAACTTTAAACAGCTACATTTTGGATAAACTACTGAAGAAGAAAAAAACATGGTTATTAAGAATCATAGTAGAAATAAGTATTAACTTATTTGGAGTAAATTGATACAATATGAGTTAATTGAACAAAGTAAAAAATGTTTCCATTATGCATTAATACTGTTCTTTCAACCAGCATATTGACTGTGATTAAAAAATATTTTAGTCATATTTTAGAGAAAGAATTTTGAAGTATATGAGAAACATTAATTAGATTTGGATGAAATTTATTCACTCAATTTTTTATTGTTTGCAAAAAATGATTTTAAAATCAGACCAAAAATATCCTTTGTATAATCACTTGTTTGTATATCTTATGCACTATTCATTGTTTTCAAAAGATGTTATTACTCTTTTCAGCTTGATTTGTATACTTGTAGTGAGATTTATTTTGGTTAATGTAAGCATTGTTAATGGAAGAATATGTCACTGAAGAAAGATTTTGTAATTGTTGTCAAGTACTACCTTCTGTAAATTAAATCAGTGCCTGATATTTAAAGGTTGTTATCATGGCTTTTTCTCTAAAATTTAGGAGAAATTTCTTAATTATAGGGATTTATATATTTTATTATCATAATCATTATTGGTAGTGGTAATGGTAATGACAGTAGTGAAGGCAGAGCTATTCGTCATCGTCGTTATAATGTAGTAGCTGTCGTAGTGGTAATGGTCGTGGTTGTGCTCGTAGTAGTGGTCAGGGTCGTGGTGGTGGTGGTGGTGGTGGTGGTGGTTGTAGTTTTGGTCATAGTGAATGTCATATTATTAGTAGTGTGGTGGTGGTGGTGGTGGTGGTAGTGGTAGTGGTAGTGGTAGTGGTGGTAGTGGAGGTGGAGGTGGAGGTGATGGTGGTAGTGGTAGTAAGAAAACGCAAAAGCATACGATTTCTGTTAAAAGGAACAGGGATTACCACAGAGAACGCTGTGCGGTATTTGGGAGTCTGCATGGACAACAGAAATTTTTCGACACATGTGAGAGTGGTGACAAAAAAGGCGGAGATAAAGGCATCAATGTTGGCAAGACTGCTGCCGAACATTGGAGGGCCAAAGCACACAAGCAGGCTATCCTCACAAGCTCAGTCATGTCGACGATACTATACGAGTCACCAATA
The DNA here is from genome assembly GCA_031308135.1 of Acheta domesticus. NCBI lineage: Eukaryota > Metazoa > Arthropoda > Insecta > Orthoptera > Gryllidae > Acheta > Acheta domesticus. The sequence goes on from JAHLJT010009858.1 coordinate 2,596,150, forward strand.
TGGTACACGGCCCTAGCACGTAAAAAGAACACCAAGATTCTAGAGAAAGCCCAAAGAAAGATATTGTTACGAGTCATCTGTGGATACAGAACCATCTCCACGGCAGCCTTACAGGTAGTAGAGGCGAGAATACCTATTGACCTGATCGCGAAAGAAAGAAATTCATGAAAAAGGAGTGAATGAAAAACACAACATCAGGGAAGAGACGATGCAACAGTGGCTACGCAGATGAGAAGAAATGCAAAATGTAGCTCAGTGGACAAAACAACTCATACCACAAATAGTCATAAGGACAAAATGCGACCACAGGCAAACACATTACTACCTGACACAAATGTTAGCACGCCAATTTCGAAGTTACGCGAAAAGAATGGGGAAAAGGAATGATGACAACTGTTTATACTGCGGTGAACCGCACACACCGTGCCATACTTTCTTTGCATGTATTCCGTGAGAAAAATACAGACAGATAATGCATTCCAGAAACTAAATGTGGAACTCACAGTAGAAAATTTTCATAAAATAATAGGAACTAAGCAGGAAAATTGGACAATTATTGCAACCTTAGCCACCAAAATCATGAAGAGAAAAGAGGCAGACGAAGGGCAATCGGAACAAAATTAAAGGCACTGCCATTCTATTGTCATGCACATCAGCAGTTCTAGAATGGCTCTGATGAACAAAGGAGGTTTTTAGTTGGTGGCAATCCAACTCCCGCAAAGAGCGGTGTCTTTAAACGATTTTTCCCCTAAAAAAAGTGGTAGTGGTAGTGGTGGTGGTGGTGGTCGTAGCTGTGGAAGCTGTGGTAGCTGTGGTAGTAGTGGTAGTAATGGTTGTAGTGGTTGTAATGGTGGTCGCGATAGCGTCCGTGGTTCTGATAGTGGTAGTGTTCGGTGTACGGGTAGCGGTAGAGGTCGTGGTCGTGGTGGTGACAGTGGTATTGGTAGTAGTTGTGTCTATGTGTGTATTTGTGTATATGAGTGTGCGTTTGAGTCTATGAGTGTGTGTGTCGATGAGTGTGTGCGAGTTGTTGTCAAGTGTCTGTGCGTTTGAGACTATAGTATTGTCACATGGCGACGGTGTATGTGTCTTCTTGTGTATCTGTATCTCTTTTGAGTATCTGCATGCTTGTGACAAGGTGAGGGTATTTTTCTGTGTGTGTGTGTCTATGTGGTAGATGGAATTTGGTGGGGACATTCAGAACAATTAATTGTGTATAGTATTGAATCTCACTTTTAACTTTACTTTTAAGCACTCTGTACTTTGAAATATTGCGTAGGTACAACTAGACGATTATCCAGTGAATGCAATGAGAGAAGAAGAGTTGTTCGCGGATGAGTTCTTCCAGGTGAATATGATACTTGTTGCATTATTTATGTCAATTGTTTCGTACGTGACTTCATTGCCAATTACTACAGCATTTGACTCTTCAGCTTCTAACCCTCCAGAATTGTTTTCACTATATGAATGAACTTCTAATATTTTGAATATGAACCATAACTCTTTATATATATATATATATATATATATATATATATATATATATATGCGCACATTTTTTTGATCCCATTAAGCCTTACTCGCCACGTTGTAAAAACAGAAGTATACATGGGCACGTTTCTTTGGCCCTGGAATACCTTCTCCGACCACGTTACTAACTTCATTTGAATTACGCTTAAATAAAAGTGGCGAGCGTTGTTGACGAAATCTTATCGATAGAATTCGTTCCCATGTAACAACCTATTTTGCATTAAAAAGTTTAAAAGAATGGAACTGTCGTTGCAAACGCCAACAGTCCGACTCCCCTTCAATCTAGCGTAAGAGGAGCTCAAGAAAATGTGCGCGGATAATGTAGGTATTGAGTATATATTTCGATTTCACCAAATGGCGACGTCCCCGCCAGAGGCGGAACGGGAGTGAGCGCTTTCTTGTGTGTCGCAGTCGGACTCCGACGAAGGGGAGCAGGGACTTGAACCGTTGGTCATCGAACTGTCCTCCGATTCCGACGACATGGAGGTGGAGGAAGTGCCCCGACCATCGCCAGAGCCGGAGCAGGTCACAGCCCCGGAGCCAGTGCCCGCGCCGGGCTTGGAACAGGTAATGACCTTTCTTTTAAAATTTAGGGAATAATTCTTAATTTTTTAGGTTTAGTTTATTATTATAATTCTTTTTAGTAGTATTGCTGATGATTTCGTTTTAGTAGTAGTGTTGAATACTAGTGAAGACAGCGCTAATAGTCATCGTCGTCATGTAAAAGTAGCGGTAATGGTAATGATCTTGGTCGTGGTCGGCTTGGGAGTTCAAGTAGAGTAAGGGAGGAATTAATTATGTCTAGTATTGAATTTCACATTGAACTTTGGTTGAAAGCGCTCTCTACTTTCAAATATTGCGTAGGTAGAGACGGGTGATGTTCCTCTGAATCAAATAAGTTAAGAAGAATTGTTGGCGGATGAGTTCATGTTGCATCATTTTATTCCCTTTTCCGTACGTGCCTTAACTACCTAATATCTGATTCTTCAACTTCAAAACCTCCAGCATGGTTTTCACTATATGAATGACCTAATATTTTTAACAAGAACCATAAGTCTTTATATATGAGGTTTAAGTATTATGCGCACGTTTCTTTGATCCCGGAACACCTTTCCCGACCCCTTTACTAACAGAATTCGAATCACGCCTAAATAACAGTGACGAGCGTTGTTTACAAAATCGTATCTTTAGAAACGTTCGCTCCTGTACGACAAACTATTCTGCAACGAACAAGATCTACAGATTTGATACAATAGTCATGTCGACGAAATAACCAAACCTGCACATCTTCTAGCATCTGCAGAAATGAGGGCTCAAGAAAACGTGCGCGGATAATATAGTTATTCGGTATCTTTCTTTTCATTAAAAATCTCAGATACCTCATTTATAATAGCGATATTAAATATTATATCGATTTATCGATTTGCAATCAATGTAGCTGAAGTTTACTTGTCGACAACATGTGCCTCATACATATTGTTATTTGGATTTCACAAAGAGGAGACGTGGCGTCCAGATGCGGAGCCAGAGTCGGAAAGGTGTAAGTGTTCCTGTCTGTGTCGCAGTTGGACTCCGATGTGGAGCTGGAGGTACTTGGACCGGAGCTCATCGATCTCGTCTCAGATTCCGACGAGATGGAGCCGCGGTCGGGGCAGGAGGAGGTCCCTGAGCCTCAGCGAGAGTGGGAGCAGGTCCCCGAGCCGGATCAGGTCCCCGAGCCGGAGCTGGTCCCCGAGCCGGAGCAGATCCCGAGCAAGAGCAGGTCCCCGAGCCGGAGCAGGTCCCCGAGCCGCAGCAAGTCCCCGAGCAGGAGCAGGTCTCCGAGCAGGAGCAGGTCCCCGAGCAAGAGCAGGTTCCCGAGCCGGAGCAGGTCCCCGAGCAAGAGCAGGTGCCCGAGCCGGAGCAGGTCCCCACGCGCGAGCAGATAATTCGACGGATGGGACGCAGCATGCGTGGCATTCCAACCGCACTGCGCTTTCCGTTGCCAGCAGACGCTCTGGAATTCCCGATGACACGCGAACGTCTGGTGAGTTGAACGAGCATTTCTAACTTGCGACTCTCACTTCGCCGGACGCTTGGATTTCAAGGAGACTTCGCCAACGACTGGGGATTGTCCAGAGCGCACTAGTCAAAACAAGAGCAACTTCTCACAATTAGAAGAATCGATGTTGTTAAATGAGGTTTATAGATCTTTTGATGAAGTGTTGATTTTAAATACAAATGATAATGAAATATTTCTTTAATCACTTTTTCATTGTAAGTTGACATGCTTTTGATGATTTAACCTATAACCTGTATCACTGTGAGGGTGGCGGGTTTCGTCTACAAATTTTGGCTAATTTATAAATTTGTGCCTTTGCAATTTTCTCTAGTCGGTGGCGAAATCTTCTAAACCTCTAGCGCGGAATTTGTGATGCGGTGTTGTTGACTCAATTCAATGGAGTAATAAAAGATGTCATCTCCGTCGACTTATTTAGAGAGAGAGAGCTTAATACGGCTTTAGACGTCTTTGCCGCCATCATTAGTATACAGATGCAAAAAATAAAATATAATAGTTACATTTAAAATTATAATAGCAAATTAAATTACAAAATATGAAATTCAAGTGGGGTATTAATACAGAGACCAAAAGCAAATGAAATTATAAAGTATAAATACAAAGAGGGGGATAAATAGAAATAATATATACATTTGAAATTATTATTAGTAGGTGAAAATTATGTCTTGTCTTATTTTGGTTAATCTAACATATCTAATTGTGAGTTAATTGTGTTTGGGATTTTGTAAGTGGAAAATGTGAGAATTTTTTAGTAATACACAAAAATGTACACGGCAATAATGTAGGTTTCATTTTCGTTGATATCCCCAATTTTTTGAAAATTGCAAAAAAACTATTTAAAAACTGCAAAATTGAAGATAGGGATTTTTGCCTCAAACAGTCGGTTGTACAAAATTAGCGCTTTAATTAAGGTCATGTACCATTTTTTGGAAAAACGAGTAGTTTTTTGCATAAATTGCGCTTCAAATTTACAAAATAAAATTCTCAAAAACCGCTCCAATTTTTTTCTTTTAATTTTTATCACGTATGTAATGAAGGGCGATAAGAAATATGGTCTTATTCCTACTTCCGGAAACTACTTGGCATTTTGAAAATTGCAATGAAATATTTTTAAAAACTACAAAATTGTAGATAGAGATTTTTACGTCAGCCAAAGTCTGTTGTACAAAATTAACTCTTTAAAATAGGTTCCGTACAATTTTCTGAGAAACAAGTCGTTTTTTGCGTCTTACTCGGAGGAGAAAAATATTGCTGGTAGTATAATATTGCGGATCATTTAGGGAGAATGCGAGAAAGTATGTGCTTTGGAAGCACCTCTAGTTTAAACATTTAACCACTGTACACTTGCATACAGTAAATCCATCCAGAATTTAAACAACATATTACTGTAAAAAATCTTTGAAGTTTCATTTATTTGAATTCCTCAGTTTCGCAATAAATGTGTAATAGCCCGTTGTTGTACGCTTGTGCCTCGATTGAGTGTATGGTGCGCCTGTGCCTTGTTGTTGGGCAGCGCCTGCACTGCTTTGTGCCGACCCCGCTCGCCTTCTGCCGCGCCATCGTGCGGCAGAACCCCCGGCGCGTGTACAGCGTGCGCGTGACGCCGCCGAGGCCGCTGGGCTTTGAGGAGCGCGTGGCGCTGGTCGCCGTCGCCCCCCACCCCCGCCGCCCGCGCCGCGTCACGCGCTTGCGCTTCGCGTCCTTCACCCCCGACTGGATCATGCAGGAATGGTACATCAGCTGGAAACGCGCGTGGAACTGCCAGAATGTAAGTATTAGCGTCCCTCGACACAGCGAGGTGCGCAACCGGCCGCCATTGAAGGGCTGTGTCACACGAGCGTTCCCTTCACGTACGTCACCCAACACTGATAGCTTCGGCACCGTCCATGCCTGCGCAAGGGCACGTAAGTCACTAAATGCGCGTCGTAAATGAACATTGTATTCTCTGCGAAACGGCACACGAGCACTCTTGGCGGCGTGCGTTGTTGCTAACGCGTGTTACCTATCGGGCATCATGCGCTTAAAGCTAGAAAACGCGCGTTTTCCTCGACTTACGGTTGGAGCTTGAACGCATAGTGAACGTCTCGCGAGATGCGGTCACGTCGCCAAAAGTGTTCGTATGCCGTTTCGTACAAGGTCCAATGTTAATTTACGACGCGCGTTAAGCAACTCTGGTGCTGAAGCGTCGACGCAGCTGATGTCATCAGCGTTACGTGAAGCGCCTCAACGCAATGCACGCGTGACACAGGGCTAAGAGTTTAATGAAGTCGTAGGCTTCTGCGGTAAGAGTCATGTGAATGCTCTTGGCTGTTCGTGTCACGCCGCGTCGACGCCTCAGCAGGGTCAGGGCTGAGGAAGACCACGACAAGATGGTCGCAACGTCGGCAACACAACCTTTCACGCGGCGTCACCTAAACAGCCAAGATCATTCACACGGCTAAGAGCTTTTGGCTATAATAGCCTCGTGACGCATCATACAGAAGTTGAAGTCAGTTGATGACAATAACGAAAGACAACGTGGAGATTTGCGGGAATATTAGTACTGGTTTTGTGTAGATTGGTAGTTTCCAACTCACCCACGATAGTGCACGGATCAACTGGATATAAAATCTTATTTATGTGAGAGGTCCTTTCGATATCCTGCGAGTGTGGCCAAGACCACCTGAAATACACGTAACGCAGATGGTCTTGGTCTGGTGGTGGGGTAACTGAAATACGCAAAGAAAATACTTAAGACTGTCTTCTCTCTGTTCTAGAATGATCTTGCGGTAATTGCCGTTGAAGACACAGTAGTGGCCTATGCTTTTGTCGGCTACTTTGGTTGGCTGAAAGGCCGCCGTCTGATATTTACTCCTGACGAGCTGAATCTACGAGATGTGTTCTACATTAATGCATTGGCGGAGTGATCATGTTTAATGGAGTGGATTATGTTTTCAAGATGTTTTGTTAATTATTTTGTGTTATATTTTGGTTGTGTGAGTTGTTGACTTGAGCCAATTTCTTTCCGTAGGTTGCGTTTGATATTTTTTGTGATTAGGTAAACGTCTGTGATAGATAAATTTACATTCGTGATGGATAAGTTGCTTTTGTGATGGATATATATATATATATATATATATATATATATATATATATATATTTCGTGCTTGATGAACCTACCTTTGTGTTTGGTATTGTCTGTGCTGGATCATTTCATGTGTTTGATAATTGTATGAGTTTATTACATTTATTGTGTTTAATACACTTTTGTGTTTCATACATATATTCGTTAAATAAATTATTTTGGTTGATACGTTTTTGTATTTCATACTATTGTAAATTTGTGTTATTTCAATCCTCTCCTCTGAAATACCTGGTGACTCATTAAATATTTCAAATCTTTGATACTCCTGACACACGAGCGCACTTGGCGCTGTGCGTTGTTGCTAACACGCGCCACCTATAGGGCGTCGCGTGTTGAAAGCTAGAAAAGGTGCGTTAGACTAACTTACGTTGTAGCTTGAGCGTCTCGCTTGGGTTGTGGCCACTATGCACCTCACCATGAGCTTATTTTGTTTCGTTTCGAATATTTGGGATGTCTGGGATTTTTTTATGAAAAACACTGGCCTACCGTTAACCACACATGCTACATTTATTACATAGACACCTTAGCTACATAACAGCTTACCTACATCCGCCTACATCTAAACAGGAAGCGTATTTCGATATTCAATTTTCGCACACTTATACCAACATAGCAAGTATAAATATTTTCCTACCAACAGAGCGTTTCTGCGCCGTTTCGCATAAGGTACAGAATGAGCTCGCCATGTCGCGTCCTTTCTCACACAAGTTTTATTCTTTCGCGTTATGATTTCGAATTCACGATTCTTTTTAACGCATCACTAACTAGACAAAGTAGTCTATTTAACGAACATTAAGTACGAAACAGGATTTACACTACAACGCAGAACAACAAATAACATCGCATGCACCGTTTCGACTTCACGGATTGTTCTCTCTATCATATTATTACATGAAAGAAGTGATCTTGTTTTGTCAGGCCTGCTAACCCACATCGAGATATCCCGCTGTATTGAATCATGTTGATATGTTCTTAAGCATAGTTGGCAGACTTGTATGACTTGTGAAGAAACACAGTAGTTGCGTCTGCGCCCCGCTGCCCGCTCCACAGTGGTGGCATGTGACTTCTGGGATTCCCAGGCGTGCTGCCGAATTATGACTGCGTCAGAAGAGGAAGAACGGAAGGTTCTTGGGAGGGGATACAGAAACGCCAATGAGAGCTCAGAAGCCTCTGATGTGAGAGGCTGTCACGTTTCCAGGAGTCGGAACCACACAGCTTGCACACAGCGTATGGCCGTGACCTCGCCAACGAAGTGAGGTCGTTCAAGGGATGTTTCTCAGCCCGTCACATCCAGCGCGCCGACAACGCCTATTGGACAGCGCACGTCATTGGCGAGAGGGAATAGAGAAACAGAGGGAGATATTTACAGAAGAAAGCAAAATACTTTAGTAGAAAGATTTTTAAGTGATGGAAAACTAGGGCATATAACACATCACTCGCATACATTGAGCCTGCGCCACTGGCTGGAGTCATTCGTCCCGGTGCGCGTGTCGACGCAACGCTCGCGTGTCATAGACTTAAGAGCCTCTCAGCTCTGAAAGTCCCGCCAGGCAGCACAGAAGCTGAAGTCAGGTGGTATGATACAATAGTTGAAGGTGTGCTCGGAATGAGGATGTAACGAACAAAATTAGCGAAATAAGGATTTAAGGTTAATAAAAATATAATATCGATGTTATACATCATGGCTCTCTCTATTTTCCGATACGTGTTATAGTTCTCTTGATTTTAATTGTTGAACATGGCATTCTGTTGAAAAAGGATTTAACATCAATCAAGATGACCGAGTGTGCAGGTGAAGGATCATCGCTTGGTGTGCTAAGGCATGTTAATAGAGACCGTTGACGTAAAATTTAGATTATTGGAAAGGTAACAAAAGAAAATGCCTCAACGATCATGGTGATCCACGCGGAAATGTGCTATGAATCGTGCGAAACCTACCGAGGTGTGGGGAATAAAGATATAAAATCTCTAACCAAAATGTGTAGATGTAATGATTTGTATCCTTACATAAGGAAAATCATCGCAGATGAAGCTCACTATAGGAGGCAAACGCTTTAGAGCGATAGCGGACTATAGCGGGTTCGACAAATGACTCCAGAATTGCGTGCGGATATTTTTTATATCACGATGCCGCGATAAATAAACGCAATTTCAAGATCATGCACAGCTTGCAGGAAAATTGAGAACAATTTTGTATATGGGCGCACATAATTTATAAAGCGGCAAATGTGTGTTCTTTAATTAAACGAAGTGAACGTGTTCCGGAAGTTGTCAAAAACATGGTTGACGGATAATCTCTTGTGCAAGAGTTAAAAATTACGAACTTTAGGACTGAACAATGTGCAAATTTTATGTTTTGGACAAATAAGCAATTAAAACGGAAATTTTGGGAATTTTAGGTCAATACAACTAATTAAGGGGACGCCGGAGAGACGTAAATAGAAATATTGAATGTTAATAAAGAAGGACAAATCACGGAGAGAGTGTGGTTTGTTGGGGCAAAGGTTTGGTAAAAAATCCAACAATGCTTTTCGACAGGTAATTCGTCGTGGAGGAGAACGGATCGCAGGTTCTGTCGTGTCAGAGAAGAACTTGGGTTGTGGAAGCGAGCGGACCGCGAGTTCTGTTATGTAGTGATAGATAGATTTTAGTCTTGGAGGTGAACACGAGTTCGCGAGTTCGCGAGTTCTTTTACGCCGTGTCAGATGAATTTTCGTCTTGGAAGCGAGTGGATCGCGAGTTTAGTTATGCAGAGATGGAATTGATCAATTGTTTGTCTAATTCTATTTCTTTATTTACAATCTCTCTGACATTCTATTCTGCCATACGTAGTCCTTCCGAGATCCCATTATTTGTTCGTCCTATATTTATTGCTGAGGTCGTCTTCGTTTGCGTCCGGTAGTTCCTTTGGAGCTTGTGAGTGAGATAGTTCCCCAAGTTGGGCTACCAGCCCTACGCTGGGTGTGCTGGGTGAAGGGGCTGCCTTCTTGGGGACTGCAGCATCCTCTCTTGTCTATTAATCCCATAAGAAGGGCTGCCTCATCCGCCTTTTAGCCATTAAGGACTTTCTTCTTGTTACCCCGAAGACGGGTCTTCATATTAATCCCTCAAGAATGAACGCCTCTTCGAGCCATCTGCCCTTTGAGGTCTTCACCGTAACCCTGGCAAGGGGCCCTTACGAGGTGCTACAAGCCGGAGACAGCTGGACCAATGTTTTTTAGATTTGTTACTCCTCTATCACTCCCCTCTTTGTCCTGGCTTGTGACAGGCAAAGCTTGGCTACCAAAACATTTGGTCCAAGTTGGCGGGGTTACACATATATTTGTATCACATGAAAAGAACCTAACATAATCTTGTAATATAAGTTATTTTCTCGATCCTAAAGCAAACATGAAGGAAAATTATACACAATGTTTAGAAAATACAGGTAAATCTTATAAAACACTTTATTTAAAAAACACATATTTGAAAACTCCATTTTACAATTCTCAACAAGAAAGAGTAATGGATCTTTACTCATCCTCTTGCAATATCTTCGCCACAAATATTCCACGAGGTGGCTGTCCAAATTATTCTGGCATCAACCACTGCGTGCGATGCGATGGCCTAAGGGGCGGCCTTGGTGTAGCACCTGTCACTGGATCCACAAAATTAAGCGAATGATTCACTGTCATGTGAATAAAATTATGTTGGTTAGAACTCGATAGCCCCTCGACATATCGGTGATAATAGTTGTATGAGGTTGCACGTATTGTAGAATCATGGGTAACAAAGTATTAGAATCCCTTGAATTTCCAGAGCAAATTTGCGATCAATGAGGCCAAGCACACACATACTTTCCACTACACGACCTCTTTTATACTTTCGCCGTCTTATTTTACACTTTCTTTTCTTTTCAATTTCTTCAATCGAGTTAGATCTGCCAATTCTCGGTGCTTGCAAATATCTTCTGTCCACAACATCCATGCAAACATCACGCAGAAATGATTGCTCCTCCGCAACAGACTGTGCGACAATTTTTTGCCATCGCTCGAACACTGGATCACAGTATCTTTCTGGGAATATTTATATACGAAGCAATACTTATTCGAAGAGCTTGCCGCACAGTTAATTTAACACTTGTAAAATCGTAACTCTTGTTGCAACAATTTTCACCCTTGGATAATTCTTTTTGCACGATAAGACTTTAAATCCCTTTTCTCTGTGCCCAATAGCGGTTAATAATGCCCCACATTCCGGACATGCCTTTTGAGTGTGAACGAGTCGATGTTCACGATACCACCATACATTCATTTCCTAATTTTTACAATCATTGATTAACTTCATGTTCTGGTTCATGTCGACAACAATGAATATTGTTATTTTGGCAAGAGAGTAGAGGTTGTAAAGTTGGTCAAGGGAGCTGGCAGGAGCGGGCGAGAGAAGTGAGCGAAGTGTGTACACAGTAAATGTCGTAAAACAAATGAATTGTTAACTACTTTTACTAGATTTCTTTCTCATGAAACAAATCCTGTCCTCAGCTGAAATACCTGGTGACTCTTATCTAATATTGCAGGTCTTTCATATTTGTTAACCTAAGAAAAGTCATTCTACGTCATGGCAATTCGTTCTCATACGTCCCTGACGGAGGCTAGGTTCGTTCTGTCTGTAATTTACTATAATACACCGCATTGGACAGACTCAGTCATGTTAAATGGTAATCGCATAGGATAACCCCGCAGTAAAATTCGATACTCATAGAGAAGCGATTCTGCACCTTAAATGTCATTTATGTAATCATTGTTGGTGACAGAAGAACATGATAATCGGCGCTGTGCAATTGTTATGATTGTGATGATGTTGCCAAACCTCGCCCGGCGGACATTCATCATCATCGCACTTTGACAGCAATATTGCAATCTTAAAAATGCCTGCGTAACGTATTACTGTATTGATATTCCGGACGAAATATCTAAATTTTTATGACGAATAAAATTTTGCTTTCTTCGAAATAATTACAACAAATCGTACAATTTTTTGTCAGTTACTTTTCGCGTAATTTTACGTGAAAATACGGGTAAGAAAATCCTTGCTGTTTTAGCACCACTAGATTTTTATAACAAAGGGACACCGACGAAATTCATTATAATTACGAAAACCGTTTGCTGACCTCTGATGATAGTTACCACCAAGAGTCAAAAACGCAAAAAACAAACGATACAAAACGATCAGACTTGAAAATGTTCTTTGAGATACATCGCACAATATACTCACGAAGGAATCACTACCTATATCTCAAGAACACTTTGGCCGCAAATCTGTCAATTGCCCTTACGAACTCCTGGAAGAGTTTGAAGGTAGATGCATACCAACTGGAAATATCGCAAAGACATTGTTATACTTTTGTACGCTATATGTCACTCCAAGTAATGTAGTCATACGTCATTTTGGCAACACGATATGCATTCACAGGCAATCACGCATAGTTATTAATACGTATATTGCAACTTCTTCAAATAAGTATGTATTTAAATAGAACGCCCTTTTGCTTGTGGGTATTCGTTAAACGACAAAAAAATAATTTGTTCTGTTATGTTGGCTAAACCAATTTATATTTTACTTTTTAAATCCGTTTCGTTGGTACTGTGACAGGTGAGGAAGCGTGAATTCCCGGTAAGTAAATACATCTATTTTTTATTAACAGAATAAATAGATTTCTTTATTAACAGATCCCAAATATTCATACTATATGCATTGTGTGAATATTTGGGAGAAGGGTGATCATTCTCCAAAGAAAATTAAATAAAATATTGTGATCAAAAGCAAATTACTGATTTTTGGTATTGAAAGGCCCCAAACAAAATTATTGTTGAGGTTATATTTTGGAGATAAATTGTAAGTCTGAGTATAAACCCAGAGAGAAATTTTGAAACTTGTTTAAGACATAATGGAATAGCTTTATTACTGTCTATTATGTCTGTGGCAAGCATCCAAAATGCAACATTATTCCTAGATTTTGATGAAATCCATTTTTTTGCATAGATACTAATATTTTGTATTAGTTCAACTTATATATAATATTCAATTGCGAATATTAAACCCTACTGTTACACATGTATTAGCCTTTTTTTCCTTTACAGAAGAAAAGTTAGTAAGTTTAGAAGTACTAAGGTTTGAGCTTGAAACCAAAATGAACATTCTTTGCAGAAATTGACATAATTGTCAATTATTTAAATGCATTTCCTAATATGCAACACTTGATACAGACTTACAAAAAGTTTATTGTGATTCTTTTCTTTAAAAATATTTTTATTATTAATTTTTTTATCCAAAGCAATAATTTTTTATAATATTAGATAGTTTTCATTCAAGAATTGCAGTTGATATGAGAACAAATACAAATTGTAATAACATTTGAGGGTCTCCTTACTCCTTTATGAAAGAAGAAGGGAAATAACAACAGACCAATAAAAGTAGACAATGAGAAATTTGCAGTAAGAAGATAAAAGGAAGTTTCACAAGCTATAATATTTTTAATTTTGGTAGTTGTTCTGTTGCATACATAAAAAATGCTTTTGAAACAAGCAATTGGGATTAGAATAAAATGATACTGAAATTCAATCTTGAAAATTCTTCATACTTCTCTTCATTATATGTATGTTTTAATTTTGCATAACTTATTTGCAGATACAAAATCTTTTTTCTTTACATTGTTTGGGGAATCATTTCTAAAAATAATTTAGTCTCTATTAAAACATACAAGTGTATTTTGACATATGAACTTGAGTTTTTTTGTAGAGAGTGTGCTTATCAGCAAAGTTCTTTTTAATAACAAGACTTCTTTTATCAAGTACATTATCTGTGGAAAAATATTAAGTTTTCAAATATGGAACTATAGAGAAAGTTTATTTCAAGTTTGTTATATCTTTTAGTATCCTTATTTTTCACTTCTAGTGCAAGGGAGTTATATATTGTGATTTGCAAGACTGAACATTTCCAATGTACTAAAATGACTTAAGACTGTTTTGACAGCTGTGTTTTGTTGTTGTTGTTGTTGTTGTTGTTGTTGTTGTTGTTGTTGTTTTGTGTTATGCATAGGATTCAATTTTATCAATTTCGAGTTTTAAGTTCCTATATATGTATGAGTGTGTGCCACACTTATGATGGAAAGTAAAATAGTGTGGGAATTTTGGTCAGTTGAATGCTAGTTGTGGAATTACTGTGTATTTGTTCATTGGTTTTCATTGATTGATGTGCTTGGATAGGATTGCCAGAAATGTTTTGAGAAAATAGAGAACCAGGGGGGATTATGAGTTAAAATGATACATTCTCTTTACTATTTAAAATAAAGCCAAGTCTGAAATTGAACTCTGCATTTGCATATAATGGAATAAATCTTGTATTCATTAGTTCAAATCTTCAAATGAAATTCTCTGTGTGCATTAGGGTCAGCACTCATCAGTTCATTTAAGAAGTACATGCATGAATAGCACTTATGAAACACACTTTTAGCTTATGTTCGCAGTGCTGTGTACTTGAACAAAGATATATGTATTACAAATAGTTACCAAACTAAGACAACTGAGTGGACTTATGCAATAGACTGGATTGTCATAATAAACACTGAAAGTTCTAACACTTGTTCGCTCATACAATAAGTTGGTTTTCTCTTTTATCATTCAATAAGATCTTTTTACATTTTCACTATTTTCATTTTTTAATTAGTGAATCAGAAATAGAAATAGTGAACAGTGCACTCAAATAGTGAACACTGGGCAACTCTATGCTTGGATTGCATCAGGCAACCCTATTCTTGGTCCATTGATGTTGCTTGTCAAATATAACATGACTGTGACTTCTGGAGCTTTGGTGATTTTCCCTTCTAATAATGTATTTATATTATGAGGAAATTAAACATTTTTAATCTTTTCCATTATCAAATAATTTTTTTTTCAAATAAGAGTTGCTAACATTCTCTCAGAAAAAATTGCAATGTGCGTGTATATAATAAAGGTGTCTAAAGAGTAAACATTGCAACTTTGAAGAATTTGTCTTAAGACAATTTTAAGCATATTTTGTTTAATAACCTCCATGGATAATCTGAATGGCTGAGCTGCAATAAGCATTCAAAAGTTGGTTTAAAAAATATTTAAATTTAAATTTAAATTTAAATTCTTGGAATTGGAATTGGAAACTGATTACAAAATAAAACAGGAGAATAAGACATTTCAACAACAACATTCAAGTGAGAAACAACTAGGATGTCAGTCAAAAATCTGAAAAGACAAAAACCTGTCAAACAGCAGAAACTTCTGAAGAATCACTCTATAACTTCTCACACAATTAATTCATCCAGTGAAAATGACTTTAATTAACTAATGGAAGAATAAAAAGAAGCAGTTCTTGCAAATCAACTTGAAGAGGAAAATTTTCACATTGGAGACTTGGTGTTTGTTAAAGTACTATGGGGAAAATATCGACCAAGCATTTTATACCTAACGTAACAACAGAAGTTATTGCTACATGCTTCAATATAAAATATCTGAAGAGAGTGCCTACAGGTGACAACCTGAAATTTGTCTATGACAGCACAAGTGAATATGAAGTCGATACTGAGCACATTTTATTAAAATTACCTCAATCAACTGCTGTGAGGTCAACTGGCAGAAACTTGCTCACATTTCCTGTGAACTTTTTATCATTTGCCTTAAGGTAGGAACTACCTAACAAAAACTTATTATTTTTTAGATTTAATATCACTTTGTTAATTTCACTGTAGGTTGGGGTTCTATATTTTTACCATTCTCTTGTAAATCAATATCCTCATTTCCATTCCCTATTCAAGATCCAAAATTTAGCAATTCAGAAAAACATGCCCATCATTTTAGTAATTCTTCCTCAGTTATTAAATTTCCTGCATTGGTTTTGCAGGCTGACTTTGGTTTATCTGTCTGATTGATTTATTTCTTTACATCTTTTAAAATTTTCATGTTTGATTCTTTTTTTGTGCAGTTTTTATTTCCTGAATTCTATTCTTGATCTATTTTTTGTGTTTTTTCCTGCGAATTGTTCTTTCTTTTTTTCGTTGGGCAGTATATTTTTCTTTGCTTGCTCTAATACCAGCCTCCAGCGATTTCTTTCTTAATTTATTATCATTTAATAAATTGACATGGTTCTATCTTTTTAGTTGTTCTGACTGATACACATTAACTTTTGTGTCACTGTTGTTTTAACAAGGAAATGGTCAGTATCACCTCAGAGTATTGGGACCTCTAAAAGATCTGACATCCCCTATTAACTTTCCTTTATTAAAGCGTACCAATACATAATCAATTTGATTGTTGCCTGTAACGTTGCCACAATTAAGATATCATGGTTTGATATCTGATCAACTAACTTCTGTAGGTCTTCACAGAACATTTCTTTCACTTCTTCTTTTTCTTTGGTGGGTGCAGAAGCATTAATTATGCTTATACAGTAGAACTTTCCTTTAATTCTTAACCTGCATATTCTTTCATTCTCTGGTTCAAAACCTAAAATGCTTTCTCCAGTTCTTTCATAACTAGAAAACCAGTTCCTATCTGTCCCAATTTCTTTTCAGTACCATTACAGTATAGTGTGTATCCTTTCTTGCTTATTTTCCCTGAACCCTGTCAAGTATTTCTTGTATTGCCATTATCTTTATTTGTTCTTTTTTTACTTCATCAGTAAAGACCAGAAAAATTTGTAATATGAAACATCAAAATATGTACAAAAATATGTAATGAAAACAATAAGAATATATAATAAATATGTCAAATTGGATATAATATGTAATATTAAAATATACTAATTATAAAACACATTTACATAGGCCCTACTGCAAATTCATTCAAAATTCATTTTTTTATTTCCTAAACAAATTTTAAAAATAACCCAAACATTTTAAAAATCATTTGGAGATCATAAGTTGATGCACACTTAGCACCATTTTCCTGTCAGAAGTGAAAACTTCCTCCAGTGCTATCTAGGACTGTAATTTAACAGCCAGACAAGATGCAATAGAAGCCATCGCACAAATTGGGAATATCAATGACCAGCAAATAATCACTTCAGCATGCAGCATTCTCATCATAATGTTGGCATTAGCGATTGTCAAAGTTTCTCAGAAATTAAAGTTAAAACTCATGAAACGCGTCGTGAGAGATACCTTTCACATCTAAATGGGAAAAAGATTTTAGTCGCTGAGGTGCACTGCCCACCACAAAGATAACTTAAGCAGGCTTCCCGGAAAGTGAGAACATATCACCCTTCATATCTTCATGTAGGATACCTCGCAGTAATGATGCTGATTTTTATAAAAAAAATACTTCTTTTCAAGAAAAATGTGTATCAAAATTGAAGAGAATTTATAGAACAAAAATTTTTTTGAAAATATGTAAATATTTAAAATATCTAATATGGTACTAAATATGTAAAAATATGTAACAAAAATATTTAATTCTGTTTTGACAGCGACGAATCACCAAGATCACAATTTTGAGAACGGTACATACAAAGAAAAAAAATATGTAATTACATAAAAATCCGGTCTCTATTCATCAGCAATCTCTTGCATTTTCCCCACCTGCAACATTATAGTGACATTCCAGGTACCCAATATCAAATAATTATCTCTTGACCTTTTAAGATGCCTGTTTCATCTTACATTAGTGTCTGGCTTATTCCTATGCTGAGCATTGAAAGCAGTCTATATTTTTTTTACTGGTTACAGGTTGCTGGTGTAATCCCAATCCCCTTTCTCAGGATTTCTCTAAGGTTTACGCCTGTAGGAGGGTTGTCTTCACTATGCCTATAGAGTCCCTCCTACCCGTTCATTTTCTGTCAGGGTTTTTCTTTCCTTATCTCCCATGCTCCCATTTTGAGGTGCCAGAGACTCGCCCTCATCCTGCTCTCATTAGCTAATCTCTGAGCTCTCACATGAGAGGGTACCTATGGGCTGCCACGTGAAGGAGAGAGCAGCTCTTGCCAACTTTGACCCAAATCGGGTATTCCCTGTAGAGGAGGGTATTTCTGGTATTTAACGATGTTTGTAAATGGACATTGGTAAACCCCGCTAGACTCAGGTCAGCCATTGAACCCCCATTGTGGTGAATACCAACAGTAATATTAATGTACTTTTTTAGACTGATAAGACCTTTTTGAAACAAGAAAGCAAACAAACTGATCTCTTAATAAAGAATTCTGAATTTTAGAACAATGGGGTTTTTAAAAAAGTTTACTTGAAATGCAACATAAAATACCTATTTGTAATTAAAGACTGTGTTGATGTTTTACAAAGTTTGTTTATTCAACTGTTAAGAAATAAAAGAAACGTGAAAGAAATATGCCTAGTTTTCTTCATCTTCATCTATCTGTTGTGCATAGGTATTCATAACGCATTTGGTAGGTATCGTCCTACAGGTTTTTTCGTAGATACATCGATACATGTTCTTAGGTACAGTAGGTGGTTGTACTTATGAACAGTGAAGTGACATTGGGTTTTCATTTTTGTGCACTGTAAATATTATACTTTCATGCTGTCAGAAATTTACATGCTTTTGGAAAGTTGAAAGTACAGAAGGTGATGGAAAATAAAGAAAAAAATTGGTTCTAGTAGTCATAAAAAATCAAAATATAAATTGTGTACGTAGGTACAATGGTCTCCTCTACTGCAATCTGCATCTGCTACTGCATCTTTGAAATCCTTCTCCTGCATCGGCATTACTCTACAAGGATTTATATCGGTTCATCTGCTTCAGCAGTTATACTATCTTAGCCATTATTTTCTCTATTACGCTATGGGCGTCATCTACTTCCTGGATGCATGACTGTCATGGAACAGAATATTTCATTGTCATTAATGTGACAGAGTTCTCTCTTAAAGATCCAACATAGCATGTCATTATGGAATTCTGAGGAATTCATGAATCTGACCAAGTTACTAATTCACTAAAATAATTCTCTACAAGTACATGTAGTACTCTTCCCTCACTATACAATTTCTGGCACTCTGCCATCACCTCAGTCCAAATGGCACTATATGCTTTCATTGTAACAGTGCAAAATGCAATTTGATTGTACACATTCTATTTTCAAAAGGAGAAAAAGAACTAATATGGGCTTTAGGGCTAAGAATTACATTTTCAAAATCAAAGAATGGTACAGGATAGATAAATTATTAACATAAAACAGGACATTATAAATAATATGATATAATTACTAATTATATCATTAATTAGCTAATTCACACTACAATAACTTGAAATTATGTAGCAGTTTGCAGTTAGAACTTTGTCAAAATAATTTCTTTAAAAAGTTCTCGCCATATCATACTATGTCAGACTTCTAGTTCCTCAATTTTTCAAGAAAGGGCATTGAAATTCATTTGGAAGTGAGACTGCTTTGTTGTAAGAGACTTCTGAAAGAAAATACAATTTTGTGAATATTGTCAGTTGGAACTTTGTCAAACAAAAGCCATAATTAGTCTAAATGCTGTCTGTTTTACAATTCAAAAGGTTTTATTTTTTTATCAATTTTATGGAGATTTTTGATTGAGTACGAAGATATGGGGTTTGATGTGTTATATTTATTAACCATTGTGGACTCACCAGCATATAATTCAATGTTTGAAGTTGAGATCTAGGGACTTTGTCAAAATAATGAAAATATTAAATGATTAATTTTCCTAACATGTCAAACAATTTTATTCCATTGTCAGGGCTTACTCCTCAAAAGATATAAAATACTTCATAATATCACATCAGAAACATTGATAGCACCACTCCCCAACATGGACACAAGGAGAGGTTAGAGGACAAGAGGCCATCCCATTCAAATCCATTTCAAACCGAGATAGCAGACCAATTGAAAGGTGAATTTTGATGTGAATCAGAGAGCAGATCTGTGGGGAATAGAGACTTGTCCTGTAACCATTCCTAGTATATGTGTCTGGGAATTATGCACTTCATGCTTCTGTTGAAATGTTATGAAGTATTTTATATCTTTTGAGGCTAGATAATGAAATAAAATATTCTGCAATGTTGGCAAACATAATTATTTAATTTTTTAATTACAATTACCAAATTGCACAATCTAAACCTTCTCATACATGTAGTTATGATGGGGGGGTGGATTTTAATGAAATGTAATTTTTTGCTTTTCACTTTAGAACAATGCCATTCAGTATGAAAATTAATTTGGTGTTATGACAAAACATAATGATGCATTTTTATATTGTTGTTTGTTTGTTGGTTTTTTGTTGCATTTTTTATCGATTTCGATTAGTAAGTAATTTATTACCTTTTTATGTAATTTTTAATGCATTTAACACTGATATCATCAATTTTAATGACACCTACTTGCTTCAAACAATATTTACGAGATGCAACAAATATTCCCCACAGAATTCCTGAGTAGCGTATTTGATTTCTTCGATCATATATTGTAATGTCAGCCATTGTGAGTACTATGTAATCTAATCATGCTGTTGTCAGTTCTACCAATTTTGTAATTAATAAAGGCAGAAATTTTCTTTTAAACAACAGTCCAAACCAAAAGTTTGCAAGTTGAGATCACTTGAATAAAAAGGAAGAAGCTTTCTTTGTATCAATATCATATCCAACAGCATGAGTTGCTCAAGTGGTTTTGATAACTTTTTTTCATCATTTTTCTTTAATTTTAGGGCATTTTTAAAACATTGTAAGAGCATGTTATTGATCATTTTTGGCAGTGTTTTAGGTCATCAAAATCAGCCCCCTAGTTATGATAAAGTATTCCAGTTTGTATTCACCTTCTTGTTTGAAATTAAAATTAAATTTCAAAATAAAATTCAGATATCCAATCTACATTTTCTAACATTTTCTTTAACTATAAAATCTTTTTCAATCATTTCTGTAAGTATAAAATCAGTTTCATACTTTATGATTCTTTTGTAAACTTTTCTTTATTGTTCATCTTGTACACAAGTTTTTGTTTTAGTTTGTGTTTGGACCTAAAATTTTGTAAATTTCCAGTGTAGGTCACATTTCTATAGCAATTTGTGGTTCATTGATAATTTTCTCTAACAAAGGTTATATAAAGGAAATGGTCTATTTCAGTTGCACCATAAATTTAATTTACTACTAAATAAAACTATCAGACACATATACTTGTAAACTTTAAAAAAAATTCTACAATAAGAATTATAATATAATTGTAACAATAACTACTATTAAATGTGAATGGTATCAGATTAAACTATTTACAAGGTGTTTAGATATTAAGAACATCTTTTCCAAAAGTCATATGACAAATTTCCTAATATACTGTTTTTGACAAAATAATTAAAATAATTTTAAAAAAAGTATTGTGATTAATAAGTTTGTTAAAATTTGTAAACTATTGAATGACTTGTGCATAAATCAATTGGAGACCCTAATGATCTCTGCTATTTTAAAGCAGACAAAAATAGATAAAATAAAAAAATATCTAATTGTGACATGGAAGAGGGGAAAATGAGTGATTGAAGATATTTTCAAAAATGAAATGTTTTATCACCTCTTTGAAAATACTCAAGGGTGGGGGAGGCAAAGCCTTTCTGTCTTCTGCAGTGCACACACCTATGTAAACCAGTACATAAGATAAACAATGGAGAAAAAATTACAAACATTATGAAAGACAAAATTGAATTTATAATACAAAACTGAATGAATAAGATGTTTGGTCTCTCTCTCTGTCTCTCTCTCTGTCTCTCTCTCTGTCTCTCTCTCTGTCTCTCTCTCTGTCTCTCTCTCTGTCTCTCTCTCTGTCTCTCTCTCTGTCTCTCTCTCTGTCTCTCTCTCTCTGTCTCTCTCTCTGTCTCTCTCTCTGTCTCTCTCTCTGTCTCTCTCTCTGTCTCTCTCTCTGTCTCTCTCTCGGTCTCTCTCTCGGTCTCTCTCTCGGTCTCGGTCTCTCTCGGTCTCGGTCTCTCTCTCTCTCTCTATATATATATATATATATATATATATATATATACAAAAATACAGGAAATATAGCAAAAGCGTACAGATTGTTTAAAGTACACAGACCTTCAAATCCAATGAGACTAGTTGTGTCCACAATAGGAACACCGGAATATGAAATTGTTAAATATGATACTAAAGAGATAGAAAAAAAATAATGGAAAAAGATTATAAATATGCCATAAGAAATAGTAGAGTTCTAGTTAAGGAAATAAAAAATATCAGTATTCCAGTTGATCACATTATGACCTCCCTAGATATAGAAACAATGTACATGTCGATTCCACACAAACTAATACATAATGGAACAGATAAACTACTCATCATCCAGCAGTTGCAACACAATAAAACACTTATAAATGATTTTTTTAGTACTGCCAGTAACTTATTAAGCCATTTTTTTCAAACACAGAATTTGTGGATAGGCCACTATTGCACTGACACCCTCAATTAATACCGTTTTTTAGAGTGTATATATCTATATCTATCGATCTCTCTCTCAGAGATATACATATATATATATATATATGACAGATGAAAATTTGCCTACATTCTCATAAGTAAAAACAGAAGTGGACAATGTGATATAAAGAGAGAGAGTGAGAGATAAAGAACGAAATATATCAAAAAATGAAATTAAAATAATTATAGGATTTTTACAAAAAAATAGTACATTCAAATTTAATAATAAAATGTATAAACAAATACAAGGTACTCTGATTGGTGGAGGACTAAGTGATACACTTGCACAAATTACGATAAGAGAATTAGAAACATCTATTTTAGAAAATGAAGAGCTAGAGACAGGAGGATATGTTTACAAGAGATATGTGGATGAAATTTTCCTCATAGTACATAAAGATAAGATACAATATATATTGAAACATTTAATAATTATAATGAAAATATTAAATTTACAACAGAGATAGAAGAAATATCTAAAATTAAGTTTTTTGGCCGTAACTATAATAAGAAAAAATGAAAAATTAAGAACAAACTGGTATCAAAAGCCTACATATATGGGAAAAACACTAAATTACAGATCAAAGCATCCTCTTTCACAAAAAATTGCCATCACTTATAATTTAGTGAATGGAGCAATACAATCATCAGACAAGGAATTCTATGAAAAAGTATAGAAATAATAAAGAAAATTATGAGGATAAATCACTATCCAAAGGATTTTGTAAACAAGTACAATAATAAGAGGATGGGAAACTAAGAAATGACACAAGATCACAGGTAAATAAAGGCGATAAAGCGGTATGTCATGGTACTACCCCATACTATCAAAAGATATTAAAAAAAATAAAAAATAGATTTAAGGAAAGTACTGATTTAAAATTCAGACATAAAATGATCAATAAAAAGAATATTGTTGTAAACCTAAGGACAAAAACTGATAGAAATAAACAGAGGAATGTGGCATATGAAATAAGTTGTTTGGATTGTGAAACAAAATATAGGTCAAACTAAAAGGCAAATAATAACATGAATGACAGAACACAAGCATAATATCCACGAGATACCTGAAAAATAAAATTCTTTAACAAAATATCATATTGATAACGAACATAAAATGAATTTTGAGAACACTAAAATCATAAACAC
This sequence comes from Acheta domesticus, assembly GCA_031308135.1. Taxonomy (NCBI): domain Eukaryota; kingdom Metazoa; phylum Arthropoda; class Insecta; order Orthoptera; family Gryllidae; genus Acheta; species Acheta domesticus. The sequence goes on from JAHLJT010009858.1 coordinate 2,619,452, forward strand.
AGAGCCGAGATTCAAACCGAGATTAATATCAGAAAATATCAATATAAAACTAAGAAACACGATGAATACCATGGTAGAGAGTAATAAGATGACTCGTGTGTGTGTGTGTATATATATCTATATCTATCGATCTCTCTCTCATATATATATATATATATATATATATATATATATATATATATATATATATATATATATATATATATATGACAGATGAAAATTTGCCGACATTCTCATAAGTAAAAACGGAAGTGGACAATGTGATACAAAGTCACCGTACCCTGGAGGGTGACATTGTATTAGACGAACTTAATCTCCTACCAAATAAAAAAAACTGTTAAATAAACGGCTTTTATGTAAAAACATACCTTTGGAGTTACATAGCATTTGTAAATGATTATAAAAAATGTAAAAGAAAATTAGTTTCACAAATGCAAAAACGCCGTTTCCTGGTGCAAAGTCACTCTAAAAAACGGTGTCAATTGAGGGTGTCAGTGCAATAGTGGCCTATCCACAAATTCTGTGTTTGAAGAAAATGGCTTAATAAGTTACTGGCAGTATTAAAAAATTCATTTGTAAGTGTTTTATTGTGTTGCAACTGCTGGATGATGACTCGCTGAAACTATTTCAGATTGAAGCTAAACAGACTAAAATGCGATTAACACAGATAACCCAATTTCCCCAATATGTGGGTTAGGCCACTATTGCGCTGATACCCTCAATTAATCGATTTGAAATCAATGTCGCTGTAGTTCACTTGTCGACGGTTCTGCCTTGGAGCTGGAGCATATGTCGCATACATATTGTTATTCCGATTTCACCAAAAGGCGACGTGGCCGCCAGAGAGAGAATGGGAATGAGTGTTCATGTGTGTGTTGCAGTGGGACTTCGACGACGAGTTGCAGCTGGTGCCCATTGAAGCGACGCTCATGGAATTGGGCCCCGACTTGGAGTTGGAGTTGGAGTTGGAGCTGGGGCCGGGGCTGGAGGGGGTCCCGCCCCCGCCCTCGCCGCCAGAGGCAGAGGAGGTCCCCCCTCCAGAGCCCATGCCGCTGCCGGAGCCGCTGCCGGAGCCGCTGCCGGAGCCGCTGCCGGAGCCGCTGCCGGAGCCGCTGCCGGAGCCGCTGCCGGAGCCGCTGCCGGAGCCGCTGCCGGAGCCGCTGCCGGAGCCGCTGCCGGAGCCGCTGCCGGAGCCGCTGCCGGAGCCGCTGCCGGAGCCGCTGCCGGAGCCGCTGCCGGAGCCGCTGCCGGTGCCGCTGCCGGTGCCGCTGCCGGAGCCGCTGCCGGAGCCGCTGCCGGAGCCGCTGCCGGAGCCGCTGCCGGAGCCGCTGCCGGAGCCGCTGCCGGAGCCGCTGCCGGAGCCGCTGCCGGAGCCGCTGCCGGAGCCGCTGCCGGAGCCGCTGCCGGAGCCGCTGCCGGAGCCGCTGCCGGTGCCGCTGCCGGTGCCGCTGCCGGAGCCGCTGCCGGAGCCGCTGCCGGAGCCGCTGCCGGAGCCGCTGCCGGAGCCGCTGCCGGAGCCGCTGCCGGAGCCGCTGCCGGAGCCGCTGCCGGAGCCGCTACCGGAGCCGGTGCCGGTGCCGGTGCCGCTGCCGCTACCGGAGCCGCTGCCGGAGCCGCAGCCGGAGCCGCTGCCGGAACCGCTGCCGGAGCCCGCGCAAGAACTTGCGCTGCAGCCGGAGGATGTCTTATATCCTCAGGTCGAGATGGTAGAGTTGGATCCAACGCCAACTCTTCCTAGAGATCCTGAAATGCGCTTTGATGGCTCATTAAAAAGGCGCATGAGGCGCCTGAGGGTTGGAATTCCTACAAAACTCCACTCTCCGTTGCCGTCAGATGCTTTAGAATTCCCAATAGTACGCGAACGCCTGGTGAGTCCAAGGAGCATTCCTAACTCGCGACTCTCACTTCATCGAACGCTTGGATGTCAAGGAGACTTCGCCAAAAGCAGTGGATCGTCGAAAGCACACTAGTCAAAACATGAGCAGCTTCTCACTATTAGAAGAATCGATGTTGTTAAATGAGGTTTATAGATTTTTTGATGAAGTTTTGTTTTGAAATACAAATAATAATGAAAAGTGTTTTTACGTGGATTTTTATTATACGTTAACGTGCTATCGATGGTTTAGCATTTATTGTGTATCACGGTGAGTGTGGCCTGGTTCAGCAACAAATTTTGGCTAATTAGTTTAAATTCTGCATTTACGATTTTATTTGTTGGCGAAAACGTCTTGACATCCAAGGTCCGACAAGTTGAGAGTTCACCATCTTGAAATTTGTTTGTTTTTCAATTAAAATGCTCAGTAGAAAAAGGGGCCATCGCACATTGACGTCTTTCTCAGATATTAAGCGTTTTACTAGAACTTTCATAATATAACCCAGTACATTACGAGTGTTACACTTTTAAACATAGTACACTTGTGTGTATATAAGCCCATCCTGAATTTAAATAACATATTCACCAAAATAAAAATATTTGAAGTTTTATTTAATTTTAATAAATCAATTTCACAAAAATGTGTAATAGCCCGTTTTTGCACGGAGCCCTTCAATTATGTAGGAGTAAGCTTCGCATTACATTATGCCTCGATTGATCGACCTCATTGTATGGCTTGTCTGTGTCTTCTTGTTGGGCAGCGCCTGTTCTGCTTCGCGCCCATCCCAATTGACTTCTGCCGGTCCATCGTGCAGGACAACCCCCGGCGCGTGTACAACGTGCACGTGACGCCACAGTTCCCGCTGAGCTGGGAGGAGCGCGTGGCACTCGTCGCCGTCGTGCCCCACCCACGCCGCCCGCACCGCGTCACGCGCTTGCGTTTCGCTTGCTTCACTCCGGACTGGCTAATGAAGCAATGGTACTTCAACTGGAAGCGCGCGTGGAATTGTCGAAACGTAAGTCTTACCGTCCCGCGATATAGAGGTGTGCGACACCGGAACGCCGGCCTATGTCACACGAGCGTTACGTTCACGTGCGTTACCTAACACTGATAACGTCAGCTGCGACCATGCCTACGCACATGTCACTAAACGCGCGTCCTGTATGAACATTGCATTCTATATGAAACGGTACACGAGCACTCTTGGCGACGTGCGTTGTTGCTAACGCGCGTCCCCTATCGGGCGTCGCGCGTTGAAAACTAGAAAACGCGCGTTATCTTGACTTACGGGTGGAGCTTGAACGTCAGGCGAACCTCACGAGAGATGTGGCCATAACGCACGTCGCCAAGAGCGTTCATGTGCCGTTTCGAACAAGGTACAATGTTAATTTTCGAAGGGTGTTAAGCGACTCTTGTGCTGACGCGTCGACGCAGCTGACATCATCAGCGATACATGCAACGCCTCAACGCAACGCTCGTGTGACACAGGCAGAATATAAATAGTCTTTTGGTTGTAATAGTCCCGCGAGGCATCATACAGAAGTTGAAGTCAGATGATCACAATAATTGCAGACCATGTGGAGATTTTCGGGAATATTAATATTGGTTTTGGGTAGATTGGTAGTTTCCTACTCATCCACGATAGTGCACGGATCAACTGGATATAAAATCTGTTTTATGTGAGAGGTCCTGTCGATATCCTGCGAGTGTGGCCAAGACCACCTGAAATACACGTAACGCAGATGGTCTTGGTCTGGCGGTGTGGAAACCGAAATACGCAAATAAAACACTAAAGGCTGTCTTGTCTCTGTTCTAGAATGATCTTGGAGTAATTGTCGTCGAAGGCACAATTGTGGGATATGCTTTCGTCGGAAATGTTGGTTGCCTGAAAGGCCTGCGTCTCATCTTCACTCCCGACGAGCTGACTCTACAAGATGTATTCTCCAACAACGGGCGGAATGAGCGTGCGATATGATCATGTTTAAATGGACTTGATTATTTTTTTAAGATGTTTTGTTAATAACTTTGTTTTCTTTCGGTTCTATCAGTTGTTGACTGATGTCAATATTTTTATGTAGGTTCAGTTTGATATATTTCTTGTAATTAGGGAAACATCTGTGATAGATAAATTGATTTTCTTGGTGGATACCTAGCTTTCGTGATGGATATTTTTATTTTCGTGGTTGATATGCCTACATTTGTGTTAGATAATTTTATGTGTTTGATAATTTTGAATTTGATAATTGTGTGTGTTTGATTATTTTACGTGTTTGATTTTTTTTTGGTTATAATGATTTTATGTGTTTGATATTTTTGGTTTTAATAGTTTTATGTGTTTGATATTTTTTGGTTATAATGATTTTATGTGTTTGATATTTTTTGGTTTTAATGGTTTTATGTGTTTGATATTTTTTGGTTATAATGATTTTATGTGTTTGATATTTTTTGGTTTTAATGGTTTTAAGTGTTTGATATTTTTTTATTATAATGATTTTATGTGTTTGATATTTTTTGGTTTTAATGGTTTTATGTGTTTGATATCTTTTGGTTTTAATGCTTTTGTGTGTTTAATACATTTATTTTGTGTAATACACTTTTGCATTTGAGACATATTTGCCGTTAATAAGTTATTTTAATTGATACATTTTTGTGTCTCGTGAAATTATTGTAAATTTATGTTATTTAAATCCTCTCCTCTGAAGTACCTGGTGTATTCATTAAATATTTAACCTTTTTGGTATTTGTTAACTTGAGTATTGGATCAACTATTCCACGACAAATTGCACACAAAGAAAAAATCACCTTCATATTTTTAATTGTTTTCTAATTTGCTCAATTTATTATATGGATCAAATATCTAAACAAGTGTAGTTTTATTTTTTCGAAGTTTATTATTTTCGGAAATGTTGTACGATTAAATTTGTTAAAAATGGCAAGCATCACAACTTAAAATTATCACATACTGGAATACATTGAACTCCTTTCAAATTTCATTGGGTACTTAAAAATACGTTTAATTTTTAGATTTTGTAAAATATTTCTTTTAGATTAAAAAAGTAAAAGAAATATAATGGCATTAGAGTATTGTTGACAAGTACAAAAAACTTAAAGAGGAATTTCACTATTAATTTTTTGCGAACCAGCGTTTAGAAGATTGCTACAACATTCCCTTTCCTTACGTTACTTGCCATCAATTCCTTTGGATGAAGCAGTACCTCAGTTTAAGTACTTCTTTAAGTGGTGCAACTTCACGATTATAGTTGGTTATTCAAAGACGGATTCTTGACTCACTTTTTGAATCGATTCACTCAACGCAAAACAAGTGTAATTAATAAATGTTTGCTTTGGTTTACCTCAGTTTTCAAAGAATTATTCATAATGGAATGGCTGAACCAATAATTGGTATTGTATAAAAATTACAAAAATATTTTTGGCTAAAAAATGATGCCAAAAATATATAGTAGCCTAAAACATAAATTTAATCACTTCAATCAGAATGAGTTTTCTTTTTTTATAAAGTAACAAGATAATTATAGTTCCGTGCAATCAAAAGCTTATAAACTAATAATAACAAATTATAATTTCATTAAACAACCAATCTCATCAGTTACAAATTACATGAATGACATGTTTATCATAGGTTCTCCATAGATGTATATCGCACATCTGTTCCGCATTTTTTCCCTTTTTCTATGATGAAAGCACTCAAGCATTCAGGAGGGGTAGTACAATATATAGCATCTCTCGTAAGTCCGGGTTGAACATAAACAATATTTTGCCTCGTTATCCTAGTTCCTATTGTTACCAATGTGGATGTTTTCCATTCACAACCATTTATGCCTTTTACTGTACTCCCTATAAAGTTTATTGTTCGAAGGTCAATCAGACAAGGTAACTGGGTCAGCTGAATTTTCAAGAGATGGAAATACACTTGAGGCGAGCGTTACCTTGCCATGGATGTGTTTCGCTTCTTAATTAAAATGCTTCTTTCTTGAGTAGAAGAAATTAATATACAAGTAAAATAAGAGTTAAATATATTGTATCATTTGAACATACACATGAGATTAGCAGAAAATTATGTGGAGAATTTTGTTTATTTATTTATTTATTTACGTCAAAAACAGTTAAAAACTGTGTGTGACGAGCTATGGGGAGAAGTGAAATTTGTGAACGTTTTCATAATTCTGTGATCTCTATCCCAAACCACATTCTAGTCGAATTTTGAATACAAAAAACGAGCGTTTTTTTCAAGTTTTGTTGACAAAATATTCGCTCCTTTATAATAAAATATATTTTCAAAGGTAAATTAGCTATAAATTTGTGCCCATAACCCTCATCATGTTCTTCGTGAAACAATAATATTTTTGCCGCGATAATATGGAAAACGATAATTTGAATAACTATATTTCCCACTGAAATTCAGAAGACTTGCACAAATAGTGAAGTTACATTTATGTCCAGAAGCAAAACAAGGGACCATCTCAGCATTTGCTCAAGGATCAGGGAAACTGGACGAAAAACCTGATCGATTGATTGAATAGGGTTTAGAGGGCGCTTCGACTACTGTGGTCATTTGCGCCCATGCCAGAGTATTTGGAGAAAAGAATATTCAGTGTTGCATATATAACTTACTCACTGTTTAAAAGCATGTACATTGGCTAAAAAGAATGCTCGAATTCTGCTTCAAGCATACATGTAGAAATGGCAGAAGGAAAATAGAAAAAGGGCGCGTAAAATTTATCTTAAAACGTAAAATTGGCTGTAAAGGGGCCAAAAAACAACATAAAACACTGTTCTTTCAAATAAAATTATATATTCTGCTTTCTCTCAAAAACAAAAAGTTTTGAGAGCGCAGAATCGTCATCCCCGAGCACCACTTGTAGCGAGTTGCCCAGGTCATGTCTTCGTCGACTGCCAACAAATTTCCTACAGTACAGCAGGACGTGTTCCACGGAAAGAACAGTCTTGCACGAGTCACAGATGGGGCGAGTTTCATTTCGAAGAATGAAGCCGTGAGAGAAATGGCAGTGTCCGATACGAAGACGGGTTAAAATCACTTCCTCGCGCCTACAGGACCGTGATGAGGAGCGCCAGGGATACACAGAATTCTTTATTGTACTTAGTTTGAAAGTGCTATTGTGCCACTCTGTTTGCCACGCTCTAAGCACGGATCGTTTCAAGAAAGCCTGAACATCGGACAATGGCACAGAAGGGATGTCGATACGAGTTTTACGAGTCGCTGATTTCGCCGCCTGGTCGGCCAGTTCGTTCCCTCTGATACTCACGTGGCCTGGGACCCAACTAAGTACCAGGTCATAGCGGCGGGACAGAAGACGATGAATCAGGCTTTGAACGGATAAGGTCAGGTAGTCTGACGAAGGACGGGAGACGGCTTGAAGAGAGCTGAGAGAATCGGAACAGATAACTACTCGCCGCAACGTCGCTGATTCAATGTATTTTAGGGCCTCAAAGATGGCATACATTTCGGCAGTGAAAATACTGCATTTGGAGTGAAGCCGAAATGATTTGCTGGCCCTGATACAGTAAGAAGCACATGCCACCGCGTCGCTGCACGATGAACCATCCGTGTATAAGAATAAATGATCCGGATACGATTCTCTCATATCCAGAAACTGCTTCTGGTAAACCAGAGGACTAGTAGTTTGTTTGGGCAGATGGGAGAGTCTGAAGTCAATACTGGGAAGGAGGAGTTTCCAAGGGGGAATCCGGTCACTTGTGGGTTTCACAGGGGTGGGAAGTTCTACATTTAATTCCCGGAGAAGATTTCGTAATCTAATACCTGGGGGATGGGGTAACGATGTTCGAAGAATGTACGAGGACTCATACTTTGGGTGGATGATTATACGACGACAAGGGTGGTCAACCAGTCCCGACACTTTAGCCCCATAAGAGGCTAATAAAATATCTCGCCTTCGGCTCAGAGATGGTTCTCCAGCTTCGGCCAAGAGGCATTCGATGCGACTCGTGCGGTAGGCGCCTGTACTAATTCTTATACCGGCGTTGTGAATGGTATCTAATGGCCGGAGGGTTGATGGTGACGCTGACCCATATACAATACATCCATAATCCAAAACAGAGCGGATGAGGGTTCTATACAAACGCAAGAGACACACACGGTCTGCTCCCCAAGAGCTGCCTGTAAGGGTGCGGAGGAGGTTCAGAGGTGAGACACATCGGCTCTTCAGTTTACGTATATGATTTCGCCAAGTTAGGCTCTTATCGAAAGTAAGCCCAAGGAAAGTTGCAGAGTCCACAAAAGGTAGAAGATGGCTTCCAAGAAAAAGATCGGGGTGGTTATGAAGATGATAAATCCTGCAGAAGTGCATACAGCTAGTTTTTGATGCGGAGAATTTAAAACCTGTCGCATCACTCCATTGCTGCAATTTGTTGAGGACAAGTTGTAATTGTCTCTCTATCACTTGAATACTCTTGGAAGAGCAGAAAATGGCAAAGTCGTCAACGAAGAGCGATGCTTTCACCGGCTCTCGGATTATCGACGCTATACTATTGATAGCGATGGCAAACAGAGTGACACTCAGAATTGAGCCCTGAGGGACTCCGTTTTCTAAATGGTGGCTGGCGGATAACCTGTCACCAAGGCGAACGCGGAAGTATCTTGAGGAAAGAAAGGCTACTAAAAAAAGGGGGAGCCGGCCCCTAAGACCCCAAGAATGGATGGTGCGAAGAATGCCGTACCTCCAGGTAGTATCATAAGCTTTCTCTATATCAAAGAAAATTGCTACCAGGTGTTGACGTAGCACGAAAGCAGTGGAGATCTGTGTGGTAAGGGTGACAAGGTGGTCCATGGTTGACCTGTTCTTCCTGAAACCACATTGGATGGGTGTAAGTAGGTTTCTCTGCTCCAGGTGCCAGACCAAACGCGTATTCACCATTCGCTCCAGAAGTTTGCATATACAGCTTGTGAGCGAGATTGGACGGTAGGTTGACGGCTTTGTCCTGTCCTTTCCATCTTTAGGAATAGGAATAATAATCGCTTCGCGCCAGGTTCTAGGGAAGGTATGTTCCATCCAAATCTTGTTGAAGATACGGAGGAGAAAGATACGTGCCTCTTCCGGCAGGTGTTTTAACATTTGGTTGTGTATTTGGTCTGGTCCTGGAGCAGTATCTTTCCCACGGGTGAGCGCACAGGAAAATTCATCCATGGAGAAAGGGGCGTTATAATCTTCCTCCAGGCAGGTAGAGAAGTCCAATCTGCATTTCTCCATTCTACTCTTCGTTTTCAAGAAGCTAGGGGAGTAGTGTAAGGAACTGGAGGAATTTTCATAATGACAGGCCAATTCCTCAACTACTTTTTCTGGAGAAGTAATAAGATTTCCATTAATAAGAAGTCCTGGGACAGATGATGGGGAAAATCTTCCTCCGATCTGTCGGATCTTTCGCCATACTACTTTAGGCGGGGTATGGCAAGAAAGAGAAGAAATAAAGGCTCTCCAGGAAGCGGTCTTACTTTCCCGTATTACTAATCTGGCTCTGGCCCGCTTTCTTTTGAAATCGATCAGGTTTGATGCGGTGGGGAACCTATTGAGCCTCGCGAGTGCTTGCTTTCGGTCACGCACCGCGGTGGCACAGTCAGCATTCCACCAAGGCACCGGGACGCGTCGTGGCCGACACGTAGACTTCGGGATTGCAATGGTGGCTGCGCGAAGAACGGCGTCTGTGAATTGGGCCACCAAGGTATCGATATTATTTGAGAAGTGGTCTGGCATTATAATTTTCTCGCTGAATGTATCCCAGTCGGCTCGATGGAATAGCCAGCGAGGAGGGTAGATGACGTCTAAATCAGGGACATTAAAGTGGACCAAAATGGGAAAATGGTCACTCCCATGTAGATCATCGAGTACGGTCCACTCTACCATGGTAGATAAGGATGGACTGCAGAGTGCCAGATCGATTGACGAGAAGGTGTTTGACGCCATGGAGTAATGAGTGTGATTCCCGGAGTTCAGAAGAATTAAGTTTTGCTGGTCAATAATATTTTCGAGGATAGAACCTCTCGGGCAGGTCCTCGTGCCACCCCAGAGGGGATTGTGGGCATTAAAATCCCCCGCAATAAAAAAAGGGGGGGCAACTGAGAAAAAACATCTTCGAGTTCCTCTTGTGACACGACTTGGCCAGGGGGAATGTATATACTACACACCGTAAAAGAGAAGGATGGTAGGTGTACCCGTACGCACACTGTTTGGAGGTCGGTTCGAACGTTGTGTTCCTCCGAGAACAGGGAGTCGCGGATGAGTACCGCAACGCCGCCGTGAGCACGAAGTCCGTCGTCTTGATCAAACCGATAGATGTTAAATCCGCGAAGAGACAGGGGATGAAGAGGGAGAAGATGAGTTTCCTGAAGACAGACTATAAATGGTTTGTGGCGAGAAATTATTAATCTTAATTCTTCTGAGTGAGCACGAAGACCATTTAAGTTCCATGAGAGAGCCATTATGAGAAATTATTTCTTTGGTTGCTTTTTTTTCTTTCTCACCTTCTGAAAGGTTTTAGAGGAACTCTCGTGGGGTTCCTCATCACCAGCAGAGTCATCCTGACTGCTGCTGGATAAGGTCGTCTGTGTCGGGGGGATTTCCCGACTTTTGGCCACGGGTGACCGAGATCTACAAGAGCTGGAGGATCGTCCGATGTGATTCTCGGAAACAGAAAGAGGAGGACGGGATTTGGATGACGTATTTTTCCTGGGAGGCGGTGTCTGCTTATGATCGATTTCAGTAGAAGTTTCAGTTGAGGTGGTCGATGTCTGGTGGAGTTTCTGGACAGGTTTTTTGTACTTTGTGGGAATTATAATTTTCCCACCTTGGATGCACGCCGAATCTTCGGGGAAGTCGAACGGCGACACCTGACAACTGAAATGTGAGACTACCGCTGGGGTACAGTGAGTTTGACAACTCGCTGTTACCCCCGGGGACTTAGGTTTCACAGCACTGGAAAAGGATCGTGATAGGTCCACTGGATTCCTGGTTTGGAACCTACGCTTCGCCTCAGGGAAGGAAACCTTTTCGGTTACTCTTATTTTTTGGATTTCCCTTTCCCGGAGAAACGTGGGGCACTTGTTGTCGTTGGCTGGGTGATCGCCTTCACAATTCACACAGTGCGGTGGTTTGTCGCAGGGTTGTTGGTCGTGAACTGACGATCCGCACTTCCCGCAAACCGCGTTTACTGACATACATCGCTGCTGAGTATGCCCAAACCTTTGGCACTTGAAGCAGCGCAAAGGGTTCGGCACATACGGAGGTTGCCGCACACGGAGGTTGTAGAAAGCGGTAACGATCCTTTCCGGGAGAGATGGTCGGTCAAAAGTAAGGATCAGGGTAGAAGTAGGGATCACTTTCCCCTGCTCCTTCCTTCCGATCCTGTACACCTGAGTCACGCCATAGGTCTTAAAAAAGTTTAGAAGATCTTCCTCCGTTTCTGAAGCAAAGTCCTCGTGATTTACCACGCCCTTGCACAGGTTCAAGGTGGGATGGACCGTGACTACTACCTGGAGGCCGGCAATCTGCTTTGTATTTTTAATTTTTCCTATTTGCTCGTCGGTACGTGCTTCAAAAAGAATCGTTCCGTTCCTCTGACGCACGACCGCTTGGAGCTTCCCGTAAGCCTCTTCTATGGCTCGCGCCAGACGGACAGCACTTACAGTTTTAAAAGTTTTACCTTCCTCAGCGCATGACATGAGGAGGAAACGAGGCATCTTGGGTCGATCTTCTTCTCTAGAAAAGAAACTATTTAAGTCAATGGTTCTTTCGGCACATCTCCTCTTCCTTGCGGAAGAGGGCGGGGGGAAAGGTGAAATATCCATATAGATGGAATAGGTTCATCCTCGTGGTCCCCACCCACCACGGAGCCCAACAAGGGGACACTCCATCGGAGTGCCAGGGTTGCCACGAGGATATAGTGGGGGAATAACACGGCGCTGCACCGCCGTGGATTCCCCCGCTCACCCTGGAGTTCAGTACAAGACCTAGTCCGAGCCGATTGATCGGGAGTGGGTTAGCTCCCGACCGCCCGTCTAGAAGAGTCCGGGGCCAAAGCGAGTGTGTTGGAACCTACAGGGAATGTTTCCCAAAATACGTAACCAACGTACCCCTTAGTGCAAGGCGAACAGTAGCACTAGGACTAGATAGGGAAACAAACAGGTCCCTCAACTGCCAGGACACACATTCCCTCCGACACGGGTCGCCATGCACGGCAAACACATGGGTGGGCGTTCAGCATACAGAGAAGGCCAGTGAGGAAGAAAAAGGAGTGAAAAGAACGTACATGACATGAAATGAGAAGCAAGAAGATGAAAAAATGGAGAAAGGAACACTTGAGAGCCTTCTCTGCATCCCCCCGTCAGGACGTGGACCAACCCACCTCGACGGGACCTGATCGAGATGGGGGCCATCAACCCAGAAACTGTGGTACAATACTTGTTACAGGTCCTTTAGAATTATACAGTCCAAATGATAAATAATTACATTAACCATCATTGTTAAAATTAATGCTACTTTCCTTTTTGATGCTCGGTATAGTCTCGAATTGTATAGAAACAGTTATGCAGCAGAATAGATTTTACATAGTACTTAAACTTTTCTATCGAATTTAATCGTTTAATGTCATCTGGCAAAGTGTTGTAGAGGAATGTACATGAATTGTATGTGAATTTTTTGTAGTGAGCTGTTGATACTGCCACCTGGTGAATATGATTACTACGTCGTGTGTTATACTTATAGACATCGGCGTTTGATGAAAATATATTCCCGCCCTTTACTCATTTTTGACAAAAACTACTGATTCGTAAATCAGGAGACAAGGTAATGGTAAATTTCCTAGATTAATAAAGAGAGACTTACAAGAATCTCGTGGGTTGGATCTGCTTATTATTAGTACAATTCTTTTTTGTAATCTGAAAGTCTGGGAGCTATAATATGTGTTTCCCCAGAATATTATGCCATATCTAAGGCGGGAATGAACATAGGCAAAATATACACAACGAGCAGTATGAAGGCTGACGGAATTTGAAAGAATTCTGAACGCGTACCATACGGTTTCTCATGCGAAAGTCAGCTTGTTTCCCTTCTACAGGACCTAGCCGAGAAATTGATAATGGGGGAAGGGTAGACGCGATAGTAACAGATTTTGCTAAAGCTTTTGATGTTGTTCCACACGATCGTCTTGTAAACAAATTAATAGATTCGGGTATAGACACAAGAGTGGTGGCTTGGATAAACAAACTACTACGTGATAGTAAACAAAAGGTTCGAATAGGAAGCTATTTATCAACCTCCGCTAGTGTTACGTCAGGGATTCCACAAGGAAGTGTGAATGGACCTCTCATGTTTCTCGCCTTTGTGAATGACTTGCCAAAACATTTAGCTTCAAATATAAGACTCTTCGCCGATGACTGTATCATCTATCGGGTTATCAAATCAGAGGAGGACGTAGATATTTTGCAGCGAGACACAGACAAATTACACTCCTGGGCAGAAACAAACGGCATGGATATAAACAGTTCGAAGAGCAAAGCCATCACGTTTGGTAGGAGTCGATGTTAGGGTGAAACAGTGTACAAATTGAATAACAATGTCATACCTACAGTTACATCTTGCAAATATTTAGGAATACAGTTAGACAGTAAATTGAGCTGGGAAAATCAAGTAAATTTCGTTGTAGGGAAAGCCTGGAGATCTTTATATTTCGTTGTGCGGATTTTAAAGAGGAGTACGGTGAGAAGTAAAGAATTAGCTTATATGTCACTAGTGCGACCCGTGTTAGAATATGGCGCGGTATGCTGGGACCAGTACAGAATTTCGCAGCAAGGTAATCTAGAAAGGCTCCAGCGCAGAGCATCAAAATTCACTTTCAGGGGTACAAAAAATAAAAGTGCATGGGAGTCACTCGGAAAAAGGCGGATTAAGTTACGACTCTGTGCTATGTACAAAGCATACAAAGGTTATCCTACTTGGGGTGAAATTAATCGTCGTCTAGAAAAACCTACATACTGCGGTAGAGCGGATCACGAGCCCAAAATTAAGACAAGAGTGCAGAAAACGAACGTTGGGAAATTTTCATTCACAAACAGAACTATTAGAGACTGGAACAATTTGCCTGCGACAATCTTTGAACCCTTTCCTCAAAGCTTGAGAAAATTTAAAAATAAATTAGTTTCCTAGCTATTTATCTATAATTTAGGTCATTGTATTATTGTTAAGTTTCTACAGTTAAATAAGTAGAATTTCCTATTAAGTAATTAGTCTAATTGTTATTATTAGTAGTAGTTGTAGTAATATTGTCATTATTATTATTATTATTATTATTATTATTTATATTCTTTCAGTGCAGTACAGTGCAGTGTTGTGTAGTGGAGGAAAACAAATGCGAAAGAAGTGCATAACAGTTAAGCGTTGTGAAGTGCAGTGCAGTGCACGTCCGTTAAACTGGCAAAGCCATTTTCAAAAAACACATTTCCTCTATACCCAGAATTTTGTGCTATTTTTGTGCTTTCCAAATATCCAAACATTAATTTTTTTTGCTCGTACCGTTTTTCGAAAATTTAGAAAAAAACAATTTTCGAAATGCCCGGCAGGCGCATCAACAACGCGTCAGAAAACTACTCGTAGAAAAAAAACTATCCATCAAAATTAGATTTTCTTGACACAAAAATAACCACAAAACAATTCTCTATCCAACAATGTTGTTTCGAAATATTCAACATTAATAATTCCCTGTAAATAATAATAATAATACTTTACACTACTGTCAAAAAACAACATAAATCAAGACATACAATTCCTCATAAAAACTAAACTACTCAATATTTCGCAATGTCCTTCCCCAACAAACAGCACCAAACATCGTTCTAAAAAAGTACACACACGCTGATTTTTTGCTCTCACCGCTTTTTGCAAAATTCAACAAAACCACTCACGAGTCACCCGGAGCAACGCACTCCCGCAGGATAAGAAAATCACTCATCAAGACAAAACTCTAATTCAAAATCAAATTATCCTCACATAACATCAACCACAATACAATACAATATACAACAATATTGTTTTTAAGTTTTTGATTTCCGATACTATCGATGAAAAAATTGTATATCCTTTAACTGGGTACCCAAAACCACACGAATGGAGGCACATCAATCCTACTAAATGCTAAACTATTCAACACTTGCGCCACATAGGTGTCATTTTGTTCAATTTTTCAAAAAACGGTTGGAGCAAAAAAATCATTGTAAGTGTAGTTTATTAGAATGAAGTGTGATTTAGTTTGTTGAGAAAGGAAAATGCGAAGTGTTGAATAGTTTAGTATTTAGTAGGATTGATGTGCCTCCATTCGTGTGGTTTTGGGTACCCAGTTAAAGGATATACAATTTTTTCATCGATAGTATCGGAAATCAAAAACTTAAAAACAATATTGTTGTATATTGTATTGTATTGTGGTTGATGTTATGTGAGGATAATTTGATTTTGAATTAGAGTTTTTGTCTTGATGAGTGATTTTCTTATCCTGCGGGAGTGCGTTGCTCCGGGTGACTCGTGAGTGGTTTTGTTGAATTTTGCAAAAAGCGGTGAGAGCAAAAAATCAGCGTGTGTGTACTTTTTTAGAACGATGTTTGGTGCTGTTTGTTGGGGAAGGACATTGCGAAATATTGAGTAGTTTAGTTTTTATGAGGAATTGTATGTCTTGATTTGTGTTGTTTTTTGACAGTAGTGTAAAGTATTATTATTATTTACAGGGAATTATTAATGTTGAATATTTCGAAACAACATTGTTGGATAGAGAATTGTTTTGTGGTTATTTTTGTGTCAAGAAAATCTAATTTTGATGGATAGTTTTTTTTCTACGAGTAGTTTTCTGACGCGTTGTTGATGCGCCTGCCGGGCATTTCGAAAATTGTTTTTTTCTAAATTTTCGAAAAACGGTACGAGCAAAAAAATTAATGTTTATATATTTGAAAAGCACAAAAATATCACAATATTTTGTGTATAAAGAAAATTTGTTTTGGCTAATTGGCTTTGCCAGCTTAACATTAAGCCAGCAAAACCACCAATTTTTGGAAAAACCGTTGGAGCAAAAAAATTAATTTTTGGATATTTGGAAAGCACAAAAATAGCACAAAATTCTGGGTATAGAGAAAATGTGTTTTTTGAAAATGGCTTTGCCAGCTTAACGGACGTGTGCAGTGCAGTGAAGTGAAGTGGAGTAAAATGAATTGGAGTAAGGTTTGCGCTGTGAAATTATGTACTATTATTCTTAATTATTGTTTTTTTCCTAAATTAACTACTCTCTTGTAATTTAAATATTCTGCCACCAAGTAATGATTCTTAATTGCAGAATTAATGATAAATCTAATAATGAACTTAATTTTGTGTTCAATTCATTTAAGTATTCCATTTGAGGTTTGACTGAATTGATAGACCTAAAAATTTTGTTACTTTAACATCAGTCAATGGCACACCGTTCATTTTCAATGGAGTACAGAATTTTTTATTTGAAATGGAAAACTGCATTGAAACAGTTTTCTTTTCATTTACTATTAATTTGTTATTACGGAACCAATTTGAAACATCTGCAGCCTTACGCGGAGTAAAATTTACTTCTGGAGTAAGGTAGAAGTAGCCAAAATCTTTACTAATAAACATGGAGTAACGGAAGAGTAGCGTACTCTGGGAGTAAGGTTGGAGTAACCGCTGTTCCCAGTCGACCCCCTAGTTTAAGTTCGGAGTAAGCATGAAGTAGCGATATTCGGCGTGGCCGCCAAAATTTAGTTCATGCATTCTCCGCGAAACTGGAAATCGGATCCTGAATTCCCACCATCGCCAAACTTCGACTACGCGCCATTTACGTTTCCGTCTGCTTGCTGCTTAGTTGTTTTGTCTTCCGCTCTCTGTATTTTGACCGTGCTCTCTTTTATATTTTATTGATTCTTGGATTTTGGTGACTTGGCTTCCGTTTGGATTTTTCTTCTGGTTATTGGAACTTGACCCTGCTTCGTTTTACGGTAATTCTTGGTTTGGGGATTTTTTGACTTGGCTTTCTTTTGGATTAATCTCGTGGATATTGGAACATTTGATTCACCGAAGAATGCAGAAGAGAAGCCGACGTGAGAATTGGGAAGTTACAGAGAAGGTATGTATATTATTAATACAAATGAAGTGTGAATTATTTAATACAAATGCGTTAGTGTTTTTGGAAACTGCTTTTTTCCTTCAATAACGAGAACGATTTTAAGCACGTGTTAATAACTTTATTGATATTGCTCTAGGAATTGCTGATGGCTCTCATAAGAGAGGAAATACATGTACTGGGCGCAAAGGGCAATAACACTGCCACAAACAAAGTCAAGGATGAAACTTGGAAAAAAATACAGAAAAGCCGAATACAGAAAAATACAGAAAAAAATACAGAAAATACAAAGCCGTGCGTATCATTTGCTTTCAATCTATTCTTCTTTCATTAATTGGTATGCCTTACGTTCGATCAGGTTCAACAATCTGAATCATCGAGTCAGAGTTGTTGAGCAACTGAAGATTCAATGGAAAGGCATGAAGATAAAATACAAAAAGGAAATTTCCACGAACAAAAAGTCCTCCAAAAAACCGGCGGTGGTCCAATGCCCACCATGCCGTCGCAAGAGGCGTGCATGGTGGAAGAACTAATTCCACTGGAATTCGAAGTAGGCACGAATAATTTTGACTGTGATGTAAGTACTAAACATTATTTTCTCTTATTTATACAGCGGGCATATAACTTTTTTCATTGTGTTTTTCAGGTGGATTCAGGCCAAGATAACGGCTCTGGAGGTGTTTTAGATGGCGCTATTCAAAATCAAGTGAGTTTGCAATTCTTTGTGGTTAATTTAGTTTTATAAGTAGCAGTGGCAAAGAATACGGTATAGCCTTATTGTTAACCTTATTGCAAAATTTGTTTCTATCTACATTCAATATTGGCTTGTTGAATGTAAATACACAGTTCATATTATGTGACTTTTGAGAGAACTGTGTACTTTCTCATTGAATACATTACATAATCATAGAGGCAACTGAGATGAGAATGTAATATATTATTGAAAAGCATTATTCATCACCTTTCTAAATATTTTTCAGAATCTGCATTCTCAAGAAGTAGTCATTTTTGATTTAGTTACACCAAGTTGTAGTTGGCAGGGTAATGAGGGCCAGACTCCAGTGAGAAACTCTAGTACTGCCAGAAAGGTGTGAAAAGGAATCCTTTCTAATTCTATTAATATATGACTTAAAAAATTTTATAGAAGCAACTCTGAGAACGCAATAAATGCTTGATATATAGCATTCTTTCTAAATATTTTCCAGAACCTGAATTCTGAAGAGAGGCAAAGCCTCAGTCCTCAAGGCCCTGGTACGAATTTTGAATTACCAAAAACGTGGAAAACTCCAAAGAAGGTAGGAAAAGAAAATTCAAATTCATCACTATTATTATTATTATTATTATTATTATCATCATCATCATTATATTCATCATCACTTTCATGACTATTACATACATGATAATTTCATAGAAGCAATTCTGAAAATGCAATAAATGTTCATTATAAAACAAATTTCCAAATCTTTTTCAGGGTCAAAATTCTGGACAGAAATCCTCTACTAC
Organism: Acheta domesticus; assembly: GCA_031308135.1. Lineage (NCBI taxonomy): Eukaryota > Metazoa > Arthropoda > Insecta > Orthoptera > Gryllidae > Acheta > Acheta domesticus. Next base: position 2,637,982 of record JAHLJT010009858.1, read on the forward strand.
AAAGGTGTGAAAAGAGTTCATTGAGTCTTTAATAATAGAATAAGGAAAAAATAATGTGTCAACATTTATACGATCAATTTCATTACAGGATTTTGAATTCGAAAGTAAAACCTTTCTCTCCATGGAAAGGTTCAGGGAGAGAGAAGACCAGAGGAGAGAAAAAGAACATAAACTAGAAATGGAGGCCAGAAAATGGGACATTGAAGAAAGAAAACTAAAAGTAGAGGAGCAGAGATTAAGGCTTAAGTGCATTCAGGAGGAAAGTGAGAAAAGGGAAAGGTGTCTGGATGAGCAGCATGAAATAATAAAGAGAATTATGATTTTGCAGGAAAATGTATTAAAAGACAAAAATAAATAATTTTTTACAAAATAAATTTAGTGGTTTATTGCAATTACAAATTTCTTTAAATTAATTCCAAAAGCTGGGCAGCCTCAGCTGCAGAACCAAACTAAGAGCAGAGGCTCTTGCGAGTCAGTGGTATAAACAGGAAATGCTTTCCTTTATGTAAGTAATTAGTGATGTGAATAAAAGCTTATAGCATTGAGTGTTAGCATTAGCATTTTCTAACTAGTTTCAGCTCCTAGCACTAGCATTTGCTAGCTAAGGAGTGAATAAGCATTTGTTAATTCTAGGGAGCTAAATCTAGAAAATTGTTGCATTTGCTAGGTAAATACGAGAGGCCATATTCTTAGATTTTATAATTGTACGTTTACGTTCATGTTTTACAGCTTTGGAGGTATTAAGTATCCAAAACATGAATAATTTCAATATGCCTTCTGATCAAGATATCAAAAATGAAAGTTGATCAGGGCTGTTTTTTAACTCTATAAAAAATTACAAAATACTTTGCAACAAATTGCAGGTGCCTAGAATTAAATTAGCCAAAGAAAGTCTTAATTTCATAGAGGGGGGGGAATTCATGGAATAACTCGAAGGAAATAATATCGTTTCTTAGTGAAGAGTTATTATATGCCATTTTGAAGGATTTCTGTATGGTGTAAATAACCATGGCGTTACATCCGTTGGCTCCAAGTTACACTATGTCTCTTTTCTGTTTGTTCATAAATTCATAAAGGTCAGGTTGTTTGAGTATTCAACTCGTGTTCTGATACAGGCCACTGAGCATGTACACTAATTACAATATTGTCACAGCAAATCTGTCATAGGTTGTGGCGGCATATAGCAGTGCCTTAAGAAATTTACAACGAATAAAGCTTTTTTTGGTACTCTCTGGCATGCGCATGTGCGCCTACCCCACCCGCCTCGGCACCCAGCCGCGCCCCACCCCGCCCGTTGTTCTTTGCTGTCAGGGTCCCATCCCTCTGACGGAACGCCGGCCGGGTGAGAATTTATGACCACTCGTCGTCAAAGGCCACTTGACGGACCCACTTCGCTAAGTGCACCTTTTGTGTCCCGCCCTCGCCCTCCTCTAGGCACGTTCATCGCTTCCACGCCTGTCGCGCTAATTCAAGAAAGTTCGAAACCTTTGCCATGCAATGATTGCTCTCAGGGGATGCCACCCCCCCCGAGGAATGCAGCTGCGTTTCGGTAAACAGAGATAGCGTTTCGGTAGAGAGAGATACTTTAGAAAATTTTCCACGAATCCTCGGACCGCGATTCGTCAAAATTATTTCTGCGACGCAGTAAGGTCCGACCAATAACAGGTTTCCCAAAGTAGGTCAGCGAGCCCAGGATGAACTTAGGAGGGGGAAGATCCGGAGAGGGACGGATTCCTCCAAAATCTTGAGAAAAAAAGAAAACGCTAGGGAAGTAGTCGTGAGGGAGAACACGCGAGGACAGCGGCCGCGAAACAGACACTTAGAAGTGAATTACGAGAGAGCGCTTCATGCCTGGTCGTGGAAGCCGTGGACCAGTTCTTTTTTTTTGGTTAGGGAATTCGAAGTAGTGATAACTCGTTGCCTAATTCGAGCGAACGAGCCGCGAATACCATGATCCAGCCTCCGGTCCGCACCAGCAATTAAATGCTCCCGTATTGCGCGTCCGAGCCGTGGTGAGAAACGAACCCGGACTCGTCCAGCGCCTTGTTGGCGAGGCGGAAAGGAGACCTTCGCGACCTTGGGGCACACAGCGGCCGCGAGAAGGCGTACGCCCTCCCGTTTCAACATTGCAGCTCACCGGACAACGCTACTGGAAGACGCCGAGGCCATCGACCGCAACGGGAACACCCCAGCCCACGCCTACGCAACAGATACGACTTTTAACGCACGCCCGCGCTTTGGGGCGTCCTGCCTCGAGACGAGACGGCAAATATCACCGAAATTCTAAAGCGTTTTATCTTTCTATGTTTTTTGTTAGAGTTAAGCGGTGCCACGCAATGGCATATTTTTTTATTATTATTGTAACAGAAGTGTAATTAACTTTCTTTTCTCTTAATTTTTTTTACCGAGCTCAATAGGTAGGGTGTAATCCCACCTCATGGGATTTTTTTATGTAACTTCCCCGGCCGTAGGTCGGGAATAAATGTATAATTTTGTTTCACTGCCCAATTACGGCTAATCATTTCCAAAGTTGTTTGTTGCACCTGCATCTCACTTCCGCCCACCACGCGAGGAACCGCGATCATGCTCTACCGCCCATTCACCACGCGACGTTGCAATTCGGCTTTCCCAACGTGGGGCCGGAGGACGCATGACGTCGCAAGGTTTAATTTAATAACCGATAATCAATAGTTATTTAAATTGTAAACTGGCGTAACTGATGTAAACCGACTACTTTGTAAGAAAACAATTCAGGTGTTTTTCAAACAATGTTAATGAGAGCAGTTTTTCATATTGGAAGGCAATTTATTCCACTCTCGGGCTATAATAATTGCGAACGATTTATTGTAGTAGTTAGTTTTACTTTTTGGAATACAGAGTAAGTAGGATTTCTGAAATCTGTAGGATTTAAGATGTACGAAATGCGTTGCAAATGATATTAAATAAATTTTACTGAAATATATTATCATACTCAATGAATTTATATTATAAATAATTATACTTCTTATTGATTGTATTTACAACAATCTTTGAAAATCAATATATTATAGAATGTATACATCACACACTGTAACTGGGCTTCGGCCTGTTGTATCAAATAAATAAATATTTTTAATTTTCACTACCGTAAACCTGGGTGAATAGGGACAGTAGGGCAGAAAAACCCATCTCTCTCACTGACATGACGCTAAATTATGTGAATAATGCCATTGGGTGAATAAAATTCATATGAAATTGTAGTTCTCTACAGTTGTATTATTTTTGGAATCATTTCAGTGATTGGCAATATTGCTGAAATTGATTAGGTGTTGTTGGCACTAATGTAGTGTTCCCTTTCAAATACCTAAATCTGCATTGCAGCAGTACAGTAAAATGTCTCTTGCCCAAATTGTAAACAGAAAAATTAAAGGAATCCAAACAGCTCTTGGGGAATCTTGTGAGAACAAGATTGTGGATAGTGTTGTAAGTTGTGGAAGATGGGGGTAACCAATGAGTACCTTCGATTTGCGGAGTTTTGTTTAGTATCATTTAGACAGGGAGGGGAAAGTAATGAAGCAGCTCAAGAACAATCTTCCGTGGACAGATTGGGCTCTGTCTTTCTCAAACAGACTGTTTACGCTCGCTAGCGGCAGGAAGGCCGCCCGCGCCGCTCAGACGCGGTGGGCCGGTCGCCCCTTCCTCCGCGCGCCCGCCGCTGCCATTCTCCCGTTCATCCCCCGCACCTTTCGGCTGCCGCCCCTAGCGAAGGCGGAGGCTCACTCTTTCGCGGCAGTCGGCAAAGACGCCCATTGTCTTCAAACGGGCGCCCGCCGCCGGCGTCGCAGGGACAACCGCATTTGTCGCGCGCAGCGGCCGCCCGGATGCGCCCCCCCCCAGCGGGGCAGTTGAGCTTCAGCCGCCGCGGGTACTTTGCCTGTACCCAGTGCCGCCGACCCACCCCTTCGGCGGGGGTGGACGCTTCAGGGCCTCTTCGGCATGCGCGACTTGTTGCTGCCCCTCTTTTATGCAGCCGCACCTCGCGCGCGCCCCCGCCCCTTGTCTCGGGGCCCAAGACCGGCAGCTACCCAAGGCTCCCCCTCTCCCTCTGACACCATCCCCTTCCGCCACCCCTCGCAGTGGCCACCCACCACCGCGAGGTCGGGGGAGGCGGTTGTCTATATATTGTCGGGAACCATCGCACCTCAAAAGATTCGCTGGCCAGACATCGCTCAGATGACAGAGCGTCATTTTGAACTCAGGGCCGCTGCCATGAGCAAAGAACTTTCCGCGGCAGTCATGTGAACTGCTCATGCCGTACGCTGCCTTGCCGACACTTGCGCCTTGCCATGCAGTGAATTATCTTCACGCCACAACGGCATTGATTTAGGGCTACAGGCTGCCCAACTCAATCTAAGTGCTAAGGCTGCCCATCAAAGTGCATCACACCGGCATGCATTCTAACATCACTCGCACACTGTGGCGCGTTAGTGAACGGCGGCATACATGCCGCTTCATCGTGTCCGGGGACTCCGATCATGGTATGAGCTGATGATACATTGTCCGTCATCCCAGGCGCATCGCCGCAGTCCCCAGCGCCAGCAGTGACGGCCCGGGACAGCCGTATGGGAGCAGCAAACGTTTTCCATATCGGAAAACGTACCGGAATTTTTCCAGATATTTTTAAAACAGCTAAGATTAAGCCGCTCTTCAAAAAAGACAACAAAAATTAAATTCAAAATTATCGGCCAATTTCTCTTTTGTCAGTTTTTTCAAAAATTTTAGAGAGACTTTATGTGCGAATGGAAATCTTTCTCAATAATCACGACGACTTTACAAATTGCCAACATGGATTCCGGAAATCAAAATCTACGGAAACAGCCATTTTTTTCTTTTCTTAAGGATGTTGCCTCATAATTGGATCAAAACGAAGCAACTATTGGAATATTTTTAGATCTTTCAAAAGCTTTTAACGTCATTGATCATAACATTTTACTTTCAAAATTAGTATGAGAGTAAATTAGATGAGAAAATGGCGTTTGAGCGTTTCTGAAATTGCGGAAGTTTGAGCTAGTTTTCACAGAAAATGGTTGAGTTCTCGAGACAATTGGTATGTCATTATTTAAAGCACATGTACTCGTAAATATAATGTGAACAAATCACCGCTAATGTGCATATTAACGAAATTAGAGAAGCAAAATATTCATTTTTGTAATTTTTGAAAAAAAAACAACAAAAGAATAGAGCAACATGACTTTTATGTCATCTCACAGAATACATTAGGTACTATCCGAAAAAAACCGACAGGCAGTTGGGAACGAGCCCTTAGAGCACCAGGGAGAGCGTACGCGCCGAGCCGGGAGCGACCGACCGGAGGGGCGGAGCAGGACCGCGAGCAGTGGCCACGTCACAGAAGGAAGGCGCGGTGAGCAGCATCGGAAGGGCAAAAGTGATCCGAACTTAGCAGAAGTGAAATTAGGAAAAATGCTGTTAGGAGCGGACAGTTATAATGAAATGTATAAAAAAAGTGCTCTGCAGGGAACAGTGATAGGCCAGGGGATATTAGTTACAAAGATGCAGGCCGAGGTAAACAGAGACAGGGATAACCGGCAGCAGTACGGTAGCGCTAGTGAGAAAACAGAGAGCGGTATTAAAAATACAATTGAGATTTGGCGCGATTCGATAAGTGAACTCGTGATATTAAAAGAAAGTTTATACGAAAAGGGAGCATCGGAATGCCTGGATGTAGATAGTAGTCGTCGTAGTGCTAGTGCGCAACTACCGGAAGGCGGTGTAAACACAGAGAAATGTGACCCTTTAAAGGGAGCCGGCCTACACCCCGACAGGCAGTTGGGAACGAGCCCTTAGAGCACCAGGGATAGCGTACGCGCCGAGCCGGGAGAGCCAGCCGCCGGATGAATGTCGGCATGGAGTAAGGACTACAGCAGCAGCAGGAGGGCATTGGTGATTGCCCGAGAGATGGTAGTCAGGGCATTGGTGATTGCCCGAGAGATGGTAGTCGGGGCATTGGTGATTGCCCGATGTATTTGGCAGGGGTCTTTCAAACATGACCAAGAAAGGCAGCGGTGAACGGCTTACTACAAATAATTTATCCGCTGATCGGCATTTGAAAAATAATACTGCGAGAAAGTATGTGCCATTCTATAGCACCACTAGTTTCTTTATATATTTACCTTCCCTTATTACACAGGTGCAGAAAATGTAAAGAAAAAAATTGGAGCGGTTTTTGAGAAATTTTTTTTCTGTAAATTTGAATCGCAATTTACGCAAAAACTACTCGTTTTATCAAAAAATGGTACATGACCTTATTTGAAGTGCTAGTTTTGTACAACCGACTTTGTCTGAGGCAAAAATCTCTATCTTCAATTTTGCAGTTTTTAAACAGTTTTTTGCAATTTCCTAAAAATTGGGCCTGTCAACGAAAATGATACCTACGTCGTTCCCTTCAACGTTCTTTGCACTATTCAACAACAAAATATAATCAAAAAATTTGGAGCCATTTTCTTTTAACTAAGAAAATATCAAAAAGGGCTTCATGTAAAGTACCCTCAAATACTAAAATATCGGCTTCAAATTCCAAAGGCTTTGAGACGAGTAAAAACCATCGGGGAATATCAATTTTGAAGAAAATCGGCCGAATGGTTTAGGCGCTAGCGTTGGCCACAGACGGACAGACGGACGTTTTGCCGTCAATCGATTTTGCAGTATTAAGAAGCAACAAATCATGGATTTTGACTACACCACGAGATAGAGGATTTTTTTTCTAAATTTAGCAACAGGTTTTATCCACTTTTTCGTTACCAGACCCCTGCTCTAAGAGGTTTTCTGGCGAAAATTCCCAGTTTTCCGGCGCACGATTACATAACTTTCTCTTCTTACGAAGTATTCGTAAGGCGAGAAAGTAAAAATGAACTACTGTCGCTGAAGAAACTTTGGCGAAGTCATACCAGGACCCTTTTATCAAAATGCAGTTCTTCTTCGTCGACTGGATTTTGCCGAAATTCTGAAATGCGAATAAGTATTTTCAGAGTGACGATGTCCTTTTGAAGAAAATTGATTTATATTAGACCGGATATTCTCTCGCGACTGCCATTGCATGAAATTGATCCAGCGAATTCCAGTTTTTTTTAAACCTTTAACTGATATGCACTTTGGCATAAACGTTATGAGAGAGTTGCAAAAAC
>JAHLJT010009858.1:2645262-2669961 GCA_031308135.1 Acheta domesticus
GCCTAGCGCCCTCGCGAGCGCCGTTTCGGCCCGCCGCTGCAGCTCCTCCGGAACTGGCGGCGCACGCCCAGGTCTCAAAGACCGTCGGCGTTTTTTGGGAAGCGGTCAGGGCGGAGGTTGGAAATGTGAGGGCGCGCCGCGAGGCGCGCCGCTCGGTTCTCTGCGACCCGAATGGGGCGCAGAGTGGAGGCCGGGGCTGCCGCAAACACTTCGCACGCGTACGCCCACAAGGGGCGCACGCACGCGGTGAAGAGGCGGCGCTTTAATTTGATGTTTAGTTCAGGAGAGCGGAGAATAGGTTTTAAGAGAAGAGTCCTGGTTTTCATCTTGGCTGCAAGATATCGCGCGTGCGCGTGCCAGCGAAGACCGCTGTCAAGCAGCACGCCCAAGTATCTCGCCTCGCTCTGCCAGGGGAGACGCGCACCCGCCAAGCTCACAGTTTCATCGGGGTTTGCCCTCTTACGTGTGAAGTTGACAGCTACACATTTCTCTAGGTTCAGAGCGAGTCGCTTCCGACTCAACCAGGCAGGAAAAGTGGCGAGACAGTCGCTTAAGTATTTTACTGACTGCCTTCCGTTCGCCGATTTCGCGTAATACGCGAAATCATCCGCGAACATCAGGAGCCCGCAGCGCTGAATACCAGTTTTTGTTTCAGCAGCTAGCGGCGCGTCATTTACGTATAAGCCGAATAGGGTAGGAGAGAGAACACTCCCCTGAGGCACACCCGCTTCGGCGCGTCTGATGGACGAGTATACGTTGTTAACGCGCACTCTGAACTGCCTGTCCGAGAGAAAACTCGCGATCAATCTGACGTAGCAATCGCTAATCTCCGACTCCGCGAGACACGAGAGCAAGCCCTCGTGCCACACGGATCAAAGGCCGAACGCATGTCGAGAAAGACCGCGGGCATAGAATGCCGTCTCTCAAGGGCGAGGCCGATCTCCGTGCAAAGCCGCGTGAGCTGCTGCGCGGAGCTGTGACCAGCTCGGAAACCAAATTGTTCATCTCTGAGAAGCCCGAGGCGGCGTATTTCCTGTTGCAGACGCGACAGGATCAGCCTCTCGAACAACTTCCCTAGGATTGAGAGGAGACTAATAGGTCTATAACTGCTTGGAAGTAGTTTATTCTTGCCAGGTTTCGGAATAAGCGCGATGGTCGCAAGCCTCCACGCCTTCGGGAAATAACCGTTCGCTAAGCACGCATTCAGGAGCTCGAGTAGGAACTCGACTCCGAAGCCCTGCAAAGCTCGCAGCTGCGACGCCGTGACTCCGTCCGGGCCACTAGCCTTACGGCTACTAACTCGACGGAGCTCTGCAATCAGCTCACCCTCCGTCACTCGGCGAGCCGAGGAGCGGGGGGGCGGCCGGCCAATGGCGCCGCAACCGGCCGCGCGCTCCATTGGCCCGTCACCTGAGGCGGTGGCGTCCAATGGCAGCGCAGCGGCGCCTGATTCAAATGTGCGGAACTGCAGCGCGAGCGAGTTCGCGAAGATCTCGCTTTTTGCCGCGTCCGTCCCACGCATAAGTCGGCCGAGGTGGTGGAACACCGGGCGCCCCTGTCCCGGCGTTGCTTTGGATCGGGCAATTTACTCCCGGTCTGCGGCCTAGCGCTCTAGAGAGTTCCCAAATGTGCTCTAGAGAGTTCCCAAAGAGATGAACGGAATTCTCGACTGAGATTGCGCGCCCGCTCTCCGTCAACGGGGTCGCCGAAACGGCGATGAACTTTGACAGTTCTGCGCAATTCTCGTAAGATCCTTCTCTGCTCAATTGTGAGCTCAGGGCGAGAATTCACTTCGCGTGTGACAGTGGAGTTCTGCTTGAAAGCCGATTTCAGCGTTGCAGTGAAGTGAGTCACTGCTTCGTCGATTTCGGCCTCCGTATTTAATCGTTTTGGCTCAAGCTGAGAATTCAGCTGTGTTGCGAAACTGCCCAGTTCGTGTCACACGTAGTTCGAAAACTATCTTGGCGAGCTGGGACAAGGGACGTCACTACACACGTTACCGGATTATGATCGGAATCCAGTGCGGCGATTGAGCGGGGAACCACACACTCAACGCCCTTCACGATCATAAAATCGATAACACCCGGGTTCCTGTTACGTACTTCCGGGAAATGCGTAGGGCTATTCGGAGCGCAGATCTCTACGCCCCGCCTTGTCGCTACAACATTGGCAATTTTACTGCCGTTTCTGTTAGCACCGAGGCCGCCCCATGAACTATGTCTGGCGTTGTAATCACCCAATAGGATTACTTTGGAATTTAAAGCGAGAAGCGCCTCAATTCCAGCCGGATCTAAGGTTTGGTCAGGGCAGTAGACGGACACGACAAGAAGTCGGCCGCTTCCTACCCAGACGTACGCCCCGACCGCCTCTAGAGACGCCAGAGCATAGCAGGGATTTCAGCTTCGAGATGCGGCAGTTCGCGGCGAATCGCTAGAGCGACGCCGCCACCTGGCCTGCCAGCGCGATCTCGGCGATAAACAGCGAACCCCCGGAGTTTGAATTTGCGTTCATCGCTATGCCACGTTTCTTGTAAAGCCAAGATATCAAGCTGAAATTCAGCTGAGAAATGTTCTAAAAGCTGGGCTTTGAAAATCGCACTTCGCGCGTTCCAAGTGCAGGCGCGGAGAGGTGCTGTTCGCATAGCTGCGTGAGAATTTCTAGGCATTGTCGGGCAAAAGTGAAAGAATGCGTTCCATCATGCTCAAGAACTGGATCTTGAGTGATGAAGGCTGTGCAGCATGCGGGTGCAGTGGGCCCCGCTCCGGCCGCCCCTGAGGGCGGTGCGCTGGCACTGGCGATCGGCGCTCCACCGAGGGCTTCGCGCTAAATCACTCCAGGCCGACCCGCCGCTAGCTGCTTTACGAGGCGCCTGCTGTAGGCGGGAGGGTCCCTCGTTGCTTTCGCGTGCGTCTGAAGGACGCGTGGGCAGTTTGCAAAAGCTGCATCCTGTGTAGGATGCAGCGTGGTGCTGCTTGCAATTGCAGCAAGTGGGGTTTTAGCTGGAAATTGCCCCGTTTGGGGCAATGAGCTGTGCCGCGGTGTTCGTCCCCTGCAGGGTGACCCTCGCCCGTGCAGAGGCGGCAGCGCACAGTGTACTCGCAGTTGCGAGCAATGTGGCCCCACCGGCAGCATCTCAAACAAAATCGCGGTCGCGCCCACTTCTCCCGCTCGACCGTGACAGTGAAAGATTCCAGCTGCTTGATAAAGTAGATCTTTCGCGACGCGGGGGTGTCACTGAGGTGACAGTGAAAGTGCCTGTAGGCACCTCCACACGCCGCGTTTCGGTGCCTGTGTGCACCTTGGGCCACACCGGAATCGTGGTTTCTGGCGGCCACGATTTCTTTTAGCAGTGAAATCTGTTTCACTGCTTTGGGAACGAAGCCGAGCTTTTTGAGCTCGGAATCTACGTTTCTCCGCGGTGTAGCCCTGCGGAAGGCCTCTGATAAACACTCTTAGGTGTTTCTCAGCGTTCTCAGCGGGCGGCGGGGTGCGAGAAGTTGAAAATCTTCTCGCTGCGAGCGTATCGCTCCGCCTCCGCGTATGCTGCACGGTCGAAAGTGTGCACAATAGCCTAGAGTCGGAAAAAGCATTACTCAGAGAGACCTTCCTGGCCAATGGTTACAGCGGTTCCGCCGTGCATCGTGCGCTATCGAAGATAGCAGAGGTTCGATTCTTCTACATCGAGTGAACGGAACGAGCCCTCCAGTCCACCCCGCAAGACAGCCCGGTTACCCTATATCAAAGGGGTCACGGACAAGATTGCTGCGCAGGGCTGCTGCGCAGGGCTGATATCCGCCCCGTTTTTCATGCGCGCAATAAAATCGGAGGGAGCCTGGTCCAAGTGAAGGACCGCCCGGACCCACTTCAAGACGCCGGCGTATATGAAATCCCATGCAGTTGTGGGCTTGTCTACATAGGCCAAACCGGGCGCACGGTAGAAGAGCGGATGCGGGAACAAATGCGACATGACCGGCTACATAACATTCACAAATCGGCCTTAGCCCAACATGCCGCCGAAACCGGTCACCTCGTCAATTACCACGAGACTCGCACTCTATCTATTGAAGACCGGTGGTGGCCTCGTGTGATCAAAGAGGCTTTGGAAATCTCCAGGAGGCCCGAAAACCTCAACAGAGATGATGGGCTCCGCCTTAGCAACACCTGGAGGCGGGTCGGCGCTCCCCTCCAATACGGTCGCGCCCCACGGAGACACACCCCCGCGGTCGGCCAATGACGTGGCTGCTTATTCGCCCGGTTTCTTCTGGCCTTTTCTCCCGTCTCCGACCACGCAGTTGCAATTTCCAGATATCTATCCTGTTCATTTTTCTATCCTCTTCCCTTTCCAACCACCCTCCCTCCCCCCACATTATCAGGTCTCCCTGTATCGCTCCTTTCCCTCTCCGCCAATCGCGGGCCACCTGCCCTCCTCCCATTGGTCGCCGCTGCGACCTATCAGCTCCTGCACCCCGTCCTATATCTATGCGACACGCTAGCCTCTCGGCAGCCTAACAGAAACGGCAGCAAAATTGCCAATCTTGTAGCGACAAGGCGGGGCGTAGAGATCTGCGCTCCGAATAGCCCTACGCATTTCCCGGAAGTACGTAACAGGAACCCGGGTGTTATCGATTTTATGGTCGTGAAGGGCGTTGAGTGTGTGGCTCCCCGCTCAATTGCCGCACTGGATTCCGATCATAACCCGGTAACGTGTGTAGTGACGTCCCTTGTACCAGCTCGCCAAGATAGTTTTCGAACTACGTGTGACACGAACTGGGCAGATTTCGCAACACAGCTGAATTCTCAGCTTGAGCAGAAATCACTAAATACGGAGGCCGAAATCGACGAAGCGGTGAATCACTTCACTGCAACGCTGAAATCGGCTTTCAAGCAGAACTCCACTGTCACACGCGAAGTGAATTCTCGCCCTGAGCTCACAATTGAGCAAAGAAGGATTTTACGAGAACTGCGCAGAACTGTCAAAGTTCATCGCCGCTTCGGCGACCCCGTTGACGGAGAGCGGGCGCGCAATCTCAGTCGAGAATTCCGTTCATCTCTACAGGATGAGAGAACTGCTCAATGGTCTAATACAATTTCAAAATGCAACCTTCACGAGAGGCACATTTGGGAACTCTCTAGAGCGCTGGACCGCAGACCGGGAGTAAACAGCCCGATTCAAAGCAACGCCGGGACAGGGGCGCCCGGTGTTCCACCACCTCGGCCGACTTATGCGTGGGACGACGCGGCAAAAAGCGAGATCTTCGCGAACTCGCTCGCGCTGCAGTTCCACGCGTTTGAATCAGGCGCCGCTGCGCTGCCATTGGCCGCCACCGCCTCAGGTGACGGGCCAATGGAGCGCGCGGCCGGCTGCAGCGCCATTGGCCGGCCGTCTCCCCGCTCCTCGGCTCGCCGAGTGACGGAGGGCGAGCTGAAAGCAGAACTCCGTCGAGTTAGTAGCCGAAAGGCTAGTGGCCCGGACGAAGTCACGGCGTTGCAGCTGCGAGCTTTGCAGGGCGTCGGAGTCGAGTTTCTACTCGAGCTCCTGAATGCGTGCTTGGCGAACGGATATTTTCCGAAGGCGTGGAGGCTTGCGACCATCGCGCTTATTCCAAAACCTGGCAAGAATAAACTACTTCCAAGCAGTTATAGACCTATTAGTCTCCTCTCAATCCTAGGGAAGTTGTTCGAGAGGCTGATCCTGTCGCGTTTGCAACAGGAAATACGCCGCCTCGGCCTTCTCAGAGATGAACAATTTGGTTTCCGAGCTGGTCACAGCTCCGCGCAGCAGCTAACGCGGCTTTGCACGGAGATCGGCCTCGCCCTTGAGAGACGGCATTCTATGCCTGCGGTCTTTCTCGACATGCGTTCGGCCTTCGATTCCGTGTGGCATGAGGGCTTGCTCTCGTGTCTCGCGGAGTCGGGGATTAGCGATTGCTATGTCGGATTGATCGCGAGTTTTCTCTCGGACAGGCAGTTCAGAGTGCGCGTTAACAACGTATATTCGTCCATCAGACGCGCCGAGGCGGGTGTGCCTCAGGGGAGTGTTCTCTCTCCTACCCTCTTCGGCATATACGTAAACGACGCGCCGCTAACTGCTGAAACAAAAACTGGTAGTCAGCGCTGCGGGCTCCTGATGTTCGCGGATGATTTTGCGTATTACGCGAAATCGGCGAACGGAAGGCAGTCTGTTAAGTACTTAAGCGTCTGTCTCGCCACTTTTCCTGCCTGGTTGAGTCGGAAGCGACTCGCTCTGAACCTAGAGAAATGTGTAGCTGTCAACTTCACACGTAAGAGGGCAAACCCCGATGAAACTGTGAGCTTGGCGGGTGCGCGTCTCCCCTGGCAGAGCGAGGCGAGGTACTTGGGCGTGTTGCTTGACAGCGATCTCCGCTGGCACGCGCACGCGCGATATCTTGCAGCCAAGATGAAAACCAGGACACTTCTTCTAAAACCTATTCTCCGCTCTCCTGACCTTGACATCAAACTAAAGCGCCGCCTCTTCACCGCGTGCGTGCGCCCCTTGTGGGCGTACGCGTGCGAAGTGTTTGCGGCAGCCCCGGCCTCTACTCTGCGCCCCATTCGGGTCGTAGAGAACAGAGCGGCGCGCCTCGCGGCGCGCCCTCACATCCCAAACCTCCGCCCTGACCGTCATCCAAAGAACGCCGACGTCTACGAGACCCTGGGCGTGCGCCGCCAGTTCCCGGAGGAGCTGCAGCGGCGGGCCGAAACGGCGCTCGCGAGGGCATTACGGCCGTCCGCCCCGCGCATCCTGCGCGAGACCGGCATAGCGGCGAACAGCGGCGTGCACAGGACCTTCCATAGAAGTAAGGGTCCGCAGCACGTCGCCTTCACCTTCCGCGCACTTCCCCCGTACAAGCTCGCTGAGCTGTGCGACGCGGGGGAGCAGGCAGTGCGTGGGAGGCGGTCGCCGCTCATCAACACCGGCAACCGCGCGGGCGGCGCGGACGCGCGCCAGGCCGGGCCTGGGCCGCCCGGGGCCGAAGACGTCGCGGCGCCACGGACGCTTGAGTAAAGTCGGCGCCGTGGCGGAAAATAAAGAAAATAAAGTGTACAAAGTGTATATAGTGCAGTGCAGTGAGTATGAATGCGAGAGAAAATGAGTGAATGAATGTGTTGTAAATATAGTCATAAGAATGAATGAGTGAGTGAATGCAAAAATCCAAAAAAGAAGAACAAAGAACAATGCCATGAACTATCTTAACAACAAAACTGATAACTTGTAATAAAGCTAGGCCAGGCCCAAAGCGGCTGGCCAATTAATAGTTTTTAAGTTAGCATTTAAGTTAGTTATAAGTAGTCTTTTTAAGTTAATCGCCCTCCCCTAGCTCCATAAGCCTAGTCGGCTGGAGCGTAATGTAAAGCCACTAATAATGAATAAACTCCCGCCCCGCCAGGGCTACTGGCGGGGGGGGAAAATTAAAAAAAAAAATCTCTCGGCAGCAGTATAGCTCTGAAGAAGGCCACAGCAAGATGGCCGAAACGTCAGTAAAACCGACTGAGACGCGGCTCATCCCGGACAGCCAAGAACATACTCACTGTCTGTCTCTCTCTCTCTCTCTCTCTCTCGGGCACTACTCAGCACCCCGGCGACATACGTCTCTGCGGTCTAGTAAGCAAGTCCCCTAATCTCTCTATGCTCATCCCGTCGAAGCCTCGATTCCCTCTCTCTAACTTTTAATCGTGGCCTCCGATTGGCTTGAGTCATCTACGTCTTAAAAGTTTCTTCGTCAATCACACTTCGCTTCGGGAAGGTTCTAGAACTGGAAATTCCTATCATTCTCTCTCTCTGTCTTACCCTATTTGCGCAAACTGAGAAGTACAGCTACGAGCACGTGTGAGTCTTGGCTGATTAATTTTCATTTAATGTTTGTAAAAGAGGATTGCAAGCATTCTATTTGCTTAAAAGCTGCATCCTGATAGGATCCAGTGGAGTGGATTGGTCCGTGGAAGGGGCGGCAGGCTGTTTTATACACTACGAATTGTATATCTTCGCCCTGCCGTCTGGGTTGGGGGCCATAGCAGTTGATGTATGACCTTGGGCTCTGGGAAGCTGGGACAAGGCGAGTTTGAACACGCACCTTGGCATCACAAAAATCTACTCCGTGTTTGGAGCTGACGAAATGTGATCATAATGTCATTTAATCTTCTTTAAGATTATCATTCACGGTTATCAAGATCTCTGTGTCGCCACAATATAGTGGAGAGATGACACAGGGCTGCCCGCTGTGAAACCCCCAACTCACCCTGGAGTTCAGTACAAGGCCTAGTTCGAGCCGAGTATGGATTAGCTCCCGACTGCCCGTCTGGAAGAGTCCGAGGCCAAAGTGTATTGAATCCTACAAGGAATGTTCCCCAAAATATGTACACAACTTATCTCGAAGTGCAAAGGAGAAAGTAGGACTAGTTCGAAAACAAACAGACCCCTCAACCGCCAGGACACACATTCCTATCGCCATGGGTCGCCATGCACGGCAGACACATGGACGTCACGACAGACACATGGGACAATCTGGGGAACCATCTCAAACGGGCTGTTTGCGCCATTGATCCTCAACCGAGGAGCCTCGCAGCGGTCAGCGCTGTGATGTCATTCCGGATTATAATGGGTGGTCACATTAATCTGACTAAACTATGAAGTAGTTATTATTAAGAATAATATGGTAGATAAAATATATATACTAATTATGAAATATACGTACAACTCTGCTTGCTACTATGTGGTTCCGTTTTCTCATTGTGTTTCTTCACATTTTTTTCAGAATGTCACCTTGCCTTCACTTAATGAACGTCCTGAAAGCGAGCTAATAGGGTACTCTCTTATCACTGGTCTCATGGAGTTTACACCTCACCCCGTCATCCCTGGGGACCCCTTCATCAGAGTCTGGACATGATTCAATCGAGCGTGGAATGGTGGCACGGCTCGCTGCTGGTGCCCCGCGCGCCGCCGCTGCCGGCGTGGACGCTGCTGGTGCGGGCGTTCCCGGCGGCGCTGTGGGCGCTGCTGGCGGCCGTGGCGGCGGCGTACGCGCTGGCGTGGCGCGTCGTGGCGGGCGAGGCGCTGGGGGCGAGCGTGGCCGCCGCGCTGCGCGCCCTGTCCTCGTGCGGGGGTTCCCCGCAGGACAGGGTGCGCGCCACGCCGCAACGCCTGCAGCTGGCCGCCGCGCTGCTCACCTCCGCCATCGCCCTGGTGGCCCTCTACCAGGTCAGTCCACGACCTCGGCCAACACATGGCAATTGAAGCTATACACGTTCTCCGTGCGTAATTGCGTTCAACAAGATGACGGGAAAGGGAACACTTATAATTATTTTACGTATCAAGGAGCGATACAAGGAGCGATTATTGCACTCGTGAAAATCTGTTCAAAGGATTGATTGTCTCGGTAGCTTAGTTGTCAGAGCATATTATACTGCAGTCAAACCTGTGTGAAACGTAACCTGGATATAACGGTAAATCCAACGGAAAATGTCGGTTTAATGGCCATGGTTGCTATATAAAATGCACGTAATTTTACCTGCTGTTATCGAAACCTGCTGAACACGGAAACGGTCGGCCTTTTCAATTTATTTTGATGTAACAAACGGACGGTGTCGAAAAGAGCAGAAATAGGTGATGCCAGAAGAAGGATTGATTATAATTAATGATACGTAAAATAATTATAATAACAACAAAGACTGAATATTTGAAAAGACACGACAGGGTGTAGCTACCTCCACTGGCAGATCTGTACCGCTCTAGAAGTTCCAAACACATGCCCCAAGTGGTACGAACACTCACCAAAGCCGGTGACGTCTGTTAGATTGTGTACGATATTGTACGACCAACACATTCAAACTGATCGCACAATAGGGGCAAACAAACCGGATATAGTTATCCGGGATTTGGAGAAAAAATCGTGTTTACTTGTCGATTATGCTGTACCATGCGATCAAAACGTCGTTACCAAGGAGGCAGAGAAACGTCTTAAATAGAAGAGTTTGGAAATCGAAATCAACCGAATGAGGGGCGTAAAAGCACAGGTCGTCCCGATAGTTATCGGAGCTCTGGGATTTGTTCCGCAAAATTTGAGTAAGAACTTGTCTGCACTCCCAGGTAATTCAAAAGACTGGGAAGTGCAAGAAATCGCTTTATTTGGAACAGCCCACATTTTGCGCAAAGCATTGTAGAGGCACTGACAGTCCCGGATTTGCTCCTTAGGTAGCTGGTTGCAACCTGGAGTAGATTTTATATTCAGCCGACTCATAACATCTTTAGTCGTGATGAAGTGGAAAAATAATAATAATAATAATAATAATAATAATAATAATAAGAGACATTGAAATTCTAATGCTACTTAACATGAAATGTGAGACACAAAAAGAGGTAAAGAAATCGTGGAGAGGCAAACCACTCCACGGACAAAATTTGAGACGAATGGACAAAGTGCAGATCAATAAAGATCAATAATTTATGTGGCTTAAAAGGGGAAGAACGAAGCCAGAATCGAAAGCAGTTCTAGTAGCTGCTCAAGATCAGGCGTTCAGAACACGCCATTATGATAAAGCGGTTCTCAAACATTCCCAAGGTGATAAATGCCGAATTTCTCAGGAACACGTTGAAACCATTGATCCTATTGTCTCAGCTTGTCCAATCCTAGCAAAGACCGAATACTTGAAAAGACACGACAGGGTGTGTAGCTATCTCCACTGGCAGATCTGTACCGCCCTCGAAGTACCAAAAACATGTCCCAAGTGGTACGAACACTCTCTAAACCGGTGACATCTGTTGGATTGTGCACGATATTGTACGAACAACAAATTCAAATTGGGCCTTTCGCTGACGCAGGTAACGGGATTCCCCCTCCTCCCAAGATTTCGGAAAGAACATTTTGAAGCGATCGGACTCCTTAGCAAACGAATTGGGACGTGTGCATTTAATGAGAGCACTTGTAGTCGGCCCTGGTGCGTAGAAAATATCTCCGCACGGAACAACATTTAAGAAGAACGTAGCGCCTCACACGATGTGAATCCAGGGGGCGATGGGCGTGGGCGACGAATCCTTCTGTGAAGAATCCTTGCATTCTGTGGGCCGCACCTCTTCCTACGTTCCGTTTCCTGGCGTTGTTGCTTTCAATGTTTTCTCTGGGTGGTACAATTCAGCTTTGGCGGCTCTCGGTTGATCCAGACTGTACGGTACCCCTCGCTGTCACGGCCTCCTTAATACGTTCGTAAGTATCGTTCACTGCGCAGTTTGAATATTAGGGACTTTCTTATAAAGTGCTTACTGAAATGATGTCTAATAAAAGTGAATTGGTAATTAGGCGATGGATAGACTCAAGGTTGTTGATAGTAAACGTAGTGTAGTGAACGTGTAGAAAAATGTTTTTTTTTCACCATAGCATAAACAAACTAGTGGTGCTTCCAACGCACATACTTTCTCGCTCTGCTTCTATACGGTCCTTATTGCTATTCCACTACTTCATAAACCAGCAAAAGTGTATTATACCCGCAAACGTTTTCCGTACCGAGACCCGACATCCGATACTCAACGAACCGGCACTTATACCACTACGCCACACCAACACCGCCTGTGTCGAACAGAGCTGTAAAAGAATAGAACCGACCTATAAAATGGTAAATGCATGATAAAGAAACAATTGATACGATGGTAAAAACGCTTTACAAATCCAAGAAGAGAAGTAAAAAATTGTTAAAAGTTAAAAATTTGAACAAATGTATACAAACATTTCCAGTACATTTATCGCAATTACTTATATTTTAATCCAACCGTAATTGTATCGGTTCTATCATTTCAAGACGGTAATTGTCAAAACGCAAAAACCATGTCTTTTAAACATGACCAAGAAAGGCAGCGGTGAACGGCTTACTCCAAATAATTTATCCGCTGATCGGCATTTGAAAAATAACTACTGCGAGAAAGTATGTGCCATTCTATAGCACCACTAGTTTATTTGTATATTTACCGTCCCTTATTACACACGTGCAGAAAATTTAAAGAAAAAATTTGGAGCGGTTTTTGAGAGTTTTTTTTGTAAATTTATATCGCAATTTACGCAAAAAACTACTATTTTTCCAAAAAATGGTACATGACTTTATTTGAAGTGCTAATGTTGTACAACCGACTTTGTCTGAGGCAAAAATCTCTATCTTCAAATTTGCAGTTTTTAAGCAGTTTTTTGCAATTTTCGAATCGACTGACGATTCGATCGATCCAATCAACGAACATCGGTTTCAAATTCCAGAGGCCTTGAGATGAGTAAATGCGATCGGGGAATATCAATTTTGAAGAAAATCGACCGAACGGTTTCTAGGCGCTAGCGTTTACCTCAGACAGACAGACAGACGGACGTTTTGCCGTCAATCGATTTTGCAGTGTCAAGAAGCAAAAAATCATGGATTTTGACTACCCCACGAGATAGAGGATTTTTTTCTAAATTTAGCAACAGGTTTTATCCACATTTTCGTTTCCAGACCCCTGCTATAAGAGTTTTTCCGGCGAAAATTCCTCGTTTTCCGGCGCACGATTACATAATTTTCTCTTCTTACGAAGTATTTGTAAGGCGAGAAAGAAAAAAACTGAAATTTTTAAGATAAGATTATTTTAAGTATACTTATTCTCATGTTGCAGGGGCGGCTCTTTAGGTTGATAACTCAGCCAGAATTCTTTGAAGAAATTGACACCTTTAAACAACTTGTAGAATCGAACGCAACGATTTACGGTGTAAACGAAGCTTATTTGATTTATTTTGAGGATTCTAATTTACACGACGAGATCCTTGAAGATGGTGTGTATCGACAGAAAGCTGTTCAGATGCCAACGAAACTTATTACTATGGCCGAGGCCAGCAAACTATTCAAAGGAAACTCTTGGTTTGCCTTTATCGATGACAATACTGACAATAGACGTAAATATCGGCAAGTCGTCTCGAGCATTTGGAGCAATATTCACGAGATGAGGGCGCAAATTCTCCCAACTCTAAGGACGTTTATTGTTAGAAAGTGAGTATAAAAATTTGATTTCAATTTCTTAAGCGCAGTGTTACCAGTAACACGTGACCCTGAGGCGTTGGCTCTGTGGAAAATACCGTATCTTGGGCAATATTGAATTGTCGGCCGTCGTACTATGATGTATGATGGCACCGAGCGTGGAAAAGACCATATAACGAAGACGTCCACACAGTCGCCAGCAACCGTCGCGCGACGCGCGCTGTTTTGTTGAAATGACTCCACCACTCCTCCTTTGCCACTTTCATCACACCTTCCATTCTCTTTCTACTCTTCTTCTTCCTCTTCATTCCAACACGTTCTCCTCTAGAAATGCAGCTGGCAAGAGTAAGTGGCAACTCCGAGTAGCTTGCCGAGACCAAAGAAAATAGAAAACTAGACGCTTCGCTGGTTCGAGTCCTGGTCGGGGAAGATTATTTGTATTGGCTGTCCGGGATGAGCCGCGTCTGAGTCGATAGATCTGACGTTTCGGCCATCTTTCTGCGGCCTTCTTGAGAGCTAACCTGCTATCTGAGTTGTCTGGTGTTTTTGATGATACGCTCCCCGTAGAGGTTCGTAAGATGAGTTCGTAGGCTTCCGCGGCATTGCATTCTTGGCTGTCGGGGATGAGCCGCGTCTCAGTCGATGGATCTGACGTTTCGGCCATCTTGCTGCGGCCGTCTTCAGAGCTAAACTGCCCATCGGGGAATATTATTTGTCAAAATTCTCTGTGGTCACAGGACACATTTGAGAATTCTAGAAACTTGATTGAAAATCATGTGAAGCCATTCGAATCACAAATATTGATAATTACGGTAAATGAAGCGGAAGTGTCTGTATATAATTTTTCACATCTTTCTTGGATTTGTAAAGCCTGAGTGTCATATCAATTGTTTCTTTATCATGAATTTACCATTTTATAGATCGGTTTGATTCATTTTGCGGCTCTGTTCGATCCACACCGCGCTAGTGGTGCGTAGGGTTATAAGTACCGGCTCCTTAACTTTGAGTGTAGGATTTCGGGTCTCGGAATTGAGAAATTTTCTGGTAGAAAACATTTTTGCTGGTATATGTAGTAGTGGAATAGCATTTAGAACCATGTAGAAACATTGCGAGAAAGCATGTGTGTTGGAAGCCACACTGGTTTCTTCTAATCTTTGTAACTTATTCTCAATACTTTGGTTTCTTTTTTGCTTTTATCTAGGGTTTTTTATTTTGTTCTGTTTCCTTATTTTTTTCTATTTGATTTTATCTTATTGACAAGATTTCTGTTTACAATTTTGCGATCTTTTTATTAGTTTCTATACGTAGCTCTTCGTTTTGTTGTTTAATATTTCTGATTTCACTTAGTAGCTTTCGTTTAAATCTAATAAATCATTCTTTGCGGCTGATCTTATTTGTTGGCTTTCTTTTTTTATGTCTTTGAATTGTAGTATTCCTTAAAATAATGTAAATTAAATGTATGTCTCTTCTTCTTGTGATCGAGGTTTTCTTGGAGGCATGATCTGATATCTAACACTATCATTTTCCGTTACATTGTTAATTCTCTGGGAGTGACAAGTGGTTACATAGTTTCGTTAATATTCCCTTTCGCTTATAGATAGCGCTTGGAGCACTTTAATAATACTTCTGTTTAATACCTTTTTGAGATCATAGGTTGCGTGCGTATCTATGTTGTGATACCGGGCGTCTATGCTAAGATGATGTACTGTCTAGGCTAGGCCCGTCCAAATTTTTTGCATCCCATGCTCCGGAGCACCAAGTTCGCTCCGACTGATGATAAAGTGCACTTCGATTCGGCTGTTTCCGCCACCGCCCAACGGGAGATCCCGACAGCCAGTTACGCAGTGGCCGAAACGTCAGCCCCCATGACAGACGCGCGGATTGTCCCGGGCAGCCTAGACCAGAGAGTATATACTGAGCGCCAACTCTGATATACAGAGTTGGCACTCAATGTTATTTCCACCGCTCTTAACGACTCTTATTTTCATGGAGGGGGAAGCATCCATGTTGGACCCATCCCTCAGCAGCCAATAGCGTCGAAGGGCGATCTACCAATAGAGATGGCGCGAAGATGTTGAACGGGGCTTTTAAAATTACATCACCAAGGAATTTTTCAAAATTGTGAAAAATTATATGAATATAATTTATTTTATGTAAATAATTGACAATTTAGAAGCCAAGAACTAGCATTTGGGACATATATTTAACATTTGGGATTCTAAGTTGGTTACAGGAACTGATAAGTATAAAATAAAAAGTTATTTCATATACACAATATTTATTTCTAAATTATGTAAATAAACATCGTCATTCACAATATAAACAGCTTAATTTCATTTTTACAAAATCAGTATAAGCAATAATACGTTCAGATTATTCACTTTGCTGTCGACTGAATATTGAAACCATGCATTTAAAAAATTGTCAAAATACAAATAGCCATTATTCCTATAATATTGTATAATGAAAATGACATCCCTGTTTTAAACACCGCTAAAATTTTAGCTTCATCAAAACTGCAAATAAAGTATTATAATAGAAATTAATATTATTGAAAAGTTTTGTAAATGAACAAGAAACTTTCATCTGCACAAAAAGTCTACAAAAACGGTCCAGTTTACTACCACATTAAGCTACAGAATATATCAATTTCTGTATATATTACCGACTTTAAATATGTTTACTATTTAATCAAGATAATTAAGCAGAAATTAAAACAGATAATAAGAAGCTTGAATAAGTGTCAGTCATAGCTCTGAAATTAATAGATGTTCTAAGATTTCTTGATTAAAAATGTGTATACTTCAATATATGAATATACTAAATGAAATCTCATTATTTAGAAGAACCTGATGAAGAACTTGACTGACCAATGTAAAACTCATGTTCAACTTACAAAAAACAGAAAATTTTAGAAAAACTATTCATATCAGAAGATTCGCCACACATTTCCACACCATTATATCACATGCATAAGCAAATTGAAGTCTCAAAAATATTAATTTTAGAATTGTGAAGAAATATGTTTAGAACATTGTATACGTTTCCAATAAGTGTCGTGCAATTGTTCATTCAATACCAGTGGAGAAAAATATTTTCTCTTTGGATTAAAAATTAACAGCACCATTTATAATGAAACAGTTATTCTTTAAATTGCAAGTTTTTGAAAGATTCTTATGTTTTACATACTTCAGATAATTTTCTTGGGCACTAACATTATGTAAATATCAAAATCAGAATATGTAACACAAAACCATCCTCAATATACCACCACTAGTACATATCATCTGTTTAAAAAGTGAAACTATGTCCAAGTTGGATGATTTTTGGACTTAGTAGATTTCACTTACATTCAGTTATTACATCGCAATATATTTATTGTCCAAAAGCACAGCTAGTAAGATGTTTTGAATAAACTTTCAATTAAGAAAATACTTTCATGTATTGTCTGTTCTATGAGAATGATTTTTGACTCATTGATGCGAAACTAAATTGGGAGCATTATTGGTGATTAACAAAGTACAAATGATTTCTATTACTTTCACAAACTTATGCTTGGGTCATTTTACTCACTATTATTCTTGTAACTGTCCAACGAGAACGTTCACATAATGGTGCCGTTAATTTTTAATTTCCACAGAGAAAATATTTTTCTCCACTGGTATTGACTAAGAGCAGCTTTGTACAATTGTATGACACTTAGAGGAAATGTTTACAATGTTCTAAACATATTTCTTCATAGTTCTGAAATTAATATTTTTGAGATTTCACTTCTCTTCTGCATGTGATATAATGGTGCGGAAATATTTGTACAGCTAGAATGCAAGAAAAGTACACTTCAAAACTTCCTTTTCAGGAATATTGTTTACACGCATATTTTGGGATGAAAATTTAGTCTATTGCAGGTCTTGCGAGAAAGTCAAATTCAATAATTCACTAAATGAAACCACTGTGGACCGCATTCTCCGCATTTCCTGAAGTTCTAATAGGTAGCAGACATTCTCTATACCTATGATAAAATTCGTAATATAAATATTAATAATTATAAACAAAATTATTGTTTGGCAATTTGGAATGGTTGTTATGGCAATTGGAAACCCAACATCTCCTATTATTGGGCATTTTACCTTCTGATTACAAGAAGAGGCAAAGCACACCACCACATCTTATAACCAGATTTTTAACGTTTTAACGGGTTTTTCAAACTTCGGAGACCGTTCAGAAAATTATCGCCAGATGGCAGTGCTTTCAGGGTCCTTTTGGAACAATCCTTAGTTTCTCGGCCTTTTGGCTAAGAGGCCGAGAGGGCGTTCTATTAGTTCCAAAGATAATATCTGAACATTCCTTTCGGGGGATGTATTAGATATTATGCTGATAATCCTAGAGTGCCCTGGGGTGGAGGCGGTTTACTGTCACTTCCCCGTGGGCGCTTCTTCCGATCCCGTATCCCTGCTGGCCGCCGGCCATTACCCGATCCCAGGGCCGTTGGCGCAGGCCCTTCCGGGCCCGGATTCTCTCTGCCCTGCAGAGAAGCCATGCCCACTCCTGGTCCCAAACGACATGTTCTCTCACGCCTCTGTCATATGGCGCTCTACCTAGTCCTGCCCGGACCACGATGGTTAGCCCCAACGGGGCCGAGCGGGCTTGGTGTGGTGCTAAGGCAATAGGCTGATGGCTCACTGCGGGGCGAGGGTCCCAGTGTTGCCTCGCCTGCCCAAGTTCCCACCCCTCTGCACTTAGAGAATTCCTGGCCTTGGCTACACCTAGGGTGGGATGCCCCCCTGGTAGTGGCAGTGCCGGGGGGTTTCTCGATCATTCCCGTCCCATCCTTGGCTGGCGGCTGAGCAATCCCGGATCGATCCTGATGGAACCTAACCAACTTTAACCTCTTGTGTTCCTCTAGATCTCTACCAAAAACAGGATCCGAACCTTTCATAATGACACCTGGGATTTCCGATGAAAAAATCTATTGGTCGCTATAGCAACGTCGTGGTGTATCGCTGAACCTGTGTCCAAGATGGCGGATCCCCATCCCTACACTCGGCCCCCTCCACCCCTACTCACTGCCCCACCGCTACGCTGGAATAGTGAGAAGGAAAGGCCTACTAAGTGACAACCCCCTGGCCTAGACAATACAGAAACGGGCCGCGGAAGCCTACGCAACCATAAGATGATGTACGTTCGTAACCTCATTTTTAAGTGAATTGCAAAACGTTATGTTATAACTTTCTATCTTATCTGCTGTATTTCATGACCATTTTCTGTAGACAATTCCATTGCGGGTTCACGGGTTTTGGTCCAATAAATAACGTATTTTAGTTTGCCGACGTTTCGGAGTTTATTATAGCTCCATCTTCAGGGCTGGACAAGTTTTCACAACACGGTTATTAAAATATTTCACAGTTCCAATTATAATTTTAAAAAAAACTATAAAAACATTGAATATATATTACAAAGAAAATTACAAATTAAATACAAAGAAAATTACAAATAATTACAGAGAAATAGGACACATACCTTACTATTCGTGGGAAGTTACATAGAGAATATGAAAGTTCACATCATGAGAAACAAGCCACACAGGACAGCATGCCTGCATGTTCCTGAATGGACTAGTGAATACCCTGAGAGCTAACCAATGGCCATCAAGAACAATAACTGGTACAACAAGAGTCAAAGTGAGGTCACACACTCATAAGCTAATAATTAATTGTATGTATATATATATATATACATATATATATATATATATATATGTGCATACATACATACATATATGCATACACACACATACATACACACATACGCACACATACATACACACATATATATATAAAAAAAAACTAGTATATAAAAAATAAAACCTTCTGCATGAATATGTCTATTGGATGGATCAGATGGAATATGTCTATTGTACATCACTAGTTGTTATCAATTACTGACAGAAAAATTATGATTTTAGTTAAATTTATCTTTTTTTTTTATTATATATTAATATATATATATATCTATATTTTATATTTTTTTTTCTCTTTTTTTTAAATATATATTTATTTTATTATACATATATTGTATATGCAAGGGGCATCCATACTAGATTTCATCACTTAAACTGGTCGAGCAACACAAAATTGTTTTATGCTTTAATTATTTGCTTGTTATATTTGAATTTTATTGTATTGTTAGAAAGTATTGTGTGAAGTTGATAGTGACCCATCAGAAATTGCAAACCCATTAGTTATGATGGAATGGGAGGCAATATCAAGGAAACAAGAAGATTTGGAATATGTGTAATCAGTAAGGAGCTAACCCGATATACAGAAACAGAAAGGTCCATGGATCATGGAATCTCCCACACCCAAGATGTAATCTGATGATGTATAACTTACCATGAAAATGAGTGAAGATGAGCTGTGCAAGCAGGAATTATCTGATTAGATTAACATAAGTTCTGCTGAGTTTATCAATGTCAGTTTTTTTGTTGACTGTCTTGTGTTTAGTGATAAAGAGCATCTCTTTCAATAATCTTTTATTATAGTTATTTTCTTTGTCCAAGATCTTAGTACCTTCAAAATTGAATTCATGTCTAGATTCATGGACATGTTGTGCTAGAGCACATAATGGAATTTCTTTTTTGATATCGTATTGATGTTGGTATAATCTTTTCTTTAAATACTGGCCAGTTTGTCCAATGTAACTTTTATTGCAAAAAAATTAGTTTTAACAATAAGAGAACGTTAGCTAATACTGTATTCAGCAACACCAAAGACAGAATTGATAAAGCTAATATGAGCAATATAATTTATTCTGTCCCTTGTGGGGGTTGCGATAAAAGTTACATTGGACAAACTGGCCAGTATTTAAAGAAAAGATTATACCAACATCAATACGATATCAAAAAAGAAATTCCATTATGTGCTCTAGCACAACATGTCCATGAATCTAGACATGAATTCAATTTTGAAGGTACTAAGATCTTGGACAAAGAAAATAACTATAATAAAAGATTATTGAAAGAGATGCTCTTTATCACTAAACACAAGACAGTCAACAAAAAAAACTGACATTGATAAACTCAGCAGAACTTATGTTAATCTAATCAGATAATTCCTGCTTGCACAGCTCATCTTCACTCATTTTCATGGTAAGTTATACATCATCAGATTACATCTTGGGTGTGGGAGATTCCATGATCCATGGACCTTTCTGTTTCTGTATATCGGGTTAGCTCCTTACTGATTACACATATTCCAAATCTTCTTGTTTCCTTGATATTGCTTCCCATTCCATCATAACTAATGGGTTTGCAATTTCTGATGGGTCACTATCAACTTCACACAATACTTTCTAACAATACAATAAAATTCAAATATAACAAGCAAATAATTAAAGCATAAAACAATTTTGTGTTGCTCGACCAGTTTAAGTGATGAAATCTAGTATGGATGCCCCTTGCATATACAATATATGTATAATAAAATAAATATATATTTAAAAAAAAGAGAAAAAAAATATAAAAATATAGATATATATATATTAATATATAATAAAAAAAAAGATAAAATTTAACTAAAATCATAATTTTTCTGTCAGTAATTGATAACAACTAGTGATGTACAATAGACATATTCCATCTGATCCATCCAATAGACATATTCATGCAGAAGGTTTTATTTTTTATATACTAGTTTTTTTTATATATATATGTGTGTATGTATGTGTGCGTATGTGTGTATGTATGTGTGTGTATGCATATATGTATGTATGTATGCACATATATATATATATATATATATATATATATACATACAATTAATTATTAGCTTATGAGTGTGTGACCTCACTTTGACTCTTGTTGTACCAGTTATTGTTCTTGATGGCCATTGGTTAGCTCTCAGGGTATTCACTAGTCCATTCAGGAACATGCAGGCATGCTGTCCTGTGTGGCTTGTTTCTCATGATGTGAACTTTCATATTCTCTATGTAACTTCCCACGAATAGTAAGGTATGTGTCCTATTTCTCTGTAATTATTTGTAATTTTCTTTGTATTTAATTTGTAATTTTCTTTGTAATATATATTCAATGTTTTTATAGTTTTTTTTAATATTATAATTGGAACTGTGAAATATTTTAATAACCGTGTTGTGAAAACTTGTCCAGCCCTGAAGATGGAGCTATAATAAACTCCGAAACGTCGGCAAACTAAAATACGTTATTTATTGGACCAAAACCCGTGAACCCGCAATGGAATTTCTATCTTATGCACTTTCCTCTTAGCTCCCTTTCTTTCTGCTTACGCGCTATAACTATCCGCATGAGGTTTTACTACGTACAGGATTTTCACATTTTGCATCAGCCTCTATCGTCTGATTATTCACTACTTATATATGTGTATATATATATATATATATATATATATATATAGAGAGAGAGAGAGAGAGAGAGAGAGAGAGAGAGAGCCTACGTTCCACATCTAACGCCATTACACCATATCCCATTGTCCACTCGGTTATTTAATGCTAAAAACAAGTACGTGTATGTGACACACTATGGAGTGAATTGCAATCTGTGCAAATTTTCTTGAACTCCAGGATCACTATCCCTATTCATATTCATATTATTACGCTGAATTGTAAATACATGTGCCAATGAGAGGTTGTAGCAAGAATTACTAAGAACATATCCTTTTGCATTTTTTCTCAGCAGGGAATATTATCGGTCGGAGACTTGTCCTTTCTGGTCCTCCTGCAGTCATTGTCGATGCTTTGTGGTCACGTTATAGAAACCGAGTAGCAATGTGTTCCCATCAGCATATCCAGAATCTCTTTGAATCCATGCCACGACATCTACAGGTTCTAATGGCAGCGCGTGGCGGCTTCACACAGAACTAAATTCTCAAGGTCAAAATGCTGGTACACTTCTGTAATTCGAATCATATGTTTATTGTGATATACCTAATCTGTGGTATATATTTCATTTGCAATGGTATGCCATCTTCTTGGTGTTGCAACTTTCACATCAGTGTATGTCATGTTACATTTAGACATCTGTAGTTCGGAATATTCATCAAGTGAATATGTAATTCACTACGTCGCCCTGAAATGCTCTTGCATTTGAAGCTATTCGTTAATTCATTATGTGTGAGATCTACTAGGTGTGTATTCATTAGAAATAATGCAGGTGCCGTCCGCCTCTTTCGCAGAAAATGGGCGTTCAAGGACAGACTGGAGAGAATCTACGGCCGGTTGGTGGACGCCGGCATCGTGTTCCACTGGAAGGACGTGTACTTGCGGGAGTTCGGCGCGTGCTTGGAAGTGTGGGGGCACTCGGAGGACGCGCCGCCCAGCGACGACCCGCAGCGCTTCGGGCCGGAAGACGTGCAGGCGCACTTCCTGCTGCTGGGCGCGGGGCTGCTGGTGGCGGCGGCCGCCCTCGCGGTGGAGGACGGCGCTCGGCTGGAGGCGGGGCCGCGGGCGGGGGAGGAGGCTCCCGATGGCGCAAGGGCGGGATAGCAGAGTGGCCGGATGCCAGGCGGGCAGGATTCAACTGTGGCTG
This sequence comes from Acheta domesticus, assembly GCA_031308135.1. Classification (NCBI taxonomy): domain Eukaryota; kingdom Metazoa; phylum Arthropoda; class Insecta; order Orthoptera; family Gryllidae; genus Acheta; species Acheta domesticus. The sequence continues at coordinate 2,667,818 of JAHLJT010009858.1, forward strand.
TTGCCTGAAACACGGGACGCCGAAATGGCAGCGGCAGAGAGGCGGATGCCGGAGGGGCGGATCACGGAAAAGGTGGATGCCAAAGTGTCGGATGCCGGAGGGGCTAATGCTAGAGAGGCGGATGCGAGAGGGATGGATGCCAGAGAGGCAGATGCCGGAGGGGCGGGTGCCGGAGGGGCGGGTGCCGGAGGGGCGGGTGCCGGAGGGGCGGGTGCCGGAGGGGCGGGTGCCGGAGGGGCGGGTGCCGGAGGGGCGGGTGCCGGAGGGGCGGGTCCCGGAGGGACTAATGCTAGAGAGGCGGATGCGAGAGGGATGGATGCCGGAGGGGCGGATGCCTGAGGGTCGGGTGCCGGAGGGGCGGGTGCCGGAGGGGCTAATGCTAGAGAGGCGGATGCGAGAGGGATGGATGCCGGAGGGGCGGATGCCGGCGGGGCGGCTGCCGTATGGGCGGGTGCCGTAGGGGCTAATGCTAGAGAGGCGGTTGCGAGAAGGATGGATGCCAGAGTGGCAGATGCCGGAGGGGCGGATGCCGGAGGGGCGGATGCCGGAGGGGCGGGTGCCGTAGGGGCTAATGCTAGAGAGGCGGTTGCGAGAAGGATGGATGCCAGAGTGGCAGATGCCGGAGGGGCGGATGCCGGAGGGGCGGGTGCCGGAGGGGCTAATGCTTGACTTGTAAAATGTTGTCGGGAAAAGGGTATTAATTGCAGCGGTTGAATAGAACAGTCGTGCGACTGACTTCAAGAATATCAAAGTCATAAACTATCATTAATTTTCATTGCATGTATTGTCATGTGAGTACAATGCAAAATATTTAAAAGAATTGAAAACTAATAATTAAGCTGAGATTTATTTTATGTATTTATTTATTTATTTACAAATACGTATTAACCTTTAATTACTCGCACTGAGTGCGCCAGTCGCATTCTTTTGGTTCCTCATACTATCACTGCATCAGTGGCGTCTCCTGGCTTCACGAGATGGCCTGGCTCTGTTTTCATCCATATGTTTTCCACTGTCACTGATACCCGTTTCCTCACAATCATAAGTAGTATCATTTTCACCGTCTTTACTATCGCGTCGTTTCCTGTAAAAATAACGATTTCTTGATATTGTGCATTAAATCATAGTGCGGTGAAACACACTCTCATTGAAACTGTCGAGAGCAGATTCCACGTCCTTTCTCTTTTCTTAATTAGGAGTAGAAAATGAACACGATTCTCCTGATTGAATACAATTAATTTCCTAATTAATTCTGCGAATAGATCTTTTCGAAACACCCGAACCAGGAATTACTGCCTTAAGAACTGTTCTGATATTTTCAATGCCTTCTTTTGCTTCTCTTCATAAATTGATATACTTTTGCAACGACTTCACGCGTCTGACTGTGAAGGATGTCTATATGTAAGTTGCTTTAAAACAGGACGCATTGCAATGATCACAACAAAATAATAATCACTTGTACAGAACTTCATACAAATAGCTGTACTCTGTTAGAGAAATGCAACTGAAAACTGTCACCTTGCGGAGACGAATAGTCAGGGTCAATGTTTACTGAACTGGAGTAGGGCTGTCAACACGTCCTGGGAAGGGACGCGCTCCCCCCTAAAGCGATAGTTTTAAGGAATCTTCCGGTAGCTCTGAGGTCTGATCTTGAGCGGCCATGCTAAAATAATTTCATTGTACATAAACAAAACAATAAAACTAAAAAAATAACCACAAACAAGTACATACCTAATTTTTGAACTCGACATCTATTCGCGTTGTCTTGGTTGTCCATCACTATCTACCTTAAGTTTTTCGTAATAGGAGAAAGAACTGCACGGAATTTCACGAATCCTGTCTATGACACACTGAAACGTTTCACTATTGTTCCCTGCCACAAATAACTCACCCACTACCACAAATGATGAGCTCGCTATGTCGCACACGCACACACAACTGCAAGTTTTATTCTATCGCGTTACAATTTCGAATTCACGATTCTCTTTAACATATCACCAACTAGTCAAAGTAGTATATTTAACGCACATTCAGTAGTAAACAGCATTTACGGTAGAATGCAGGACTCACATGACGGACGAAATAACATCGCGCGCACTGTTTCGAGTTCACTGATTGTCTGTCATACCATTCCTTACATGATC